>VMBQ01005734.1:3726-23028 GCA_007657795.1 Dreissena rostriformis
TACCCCCCCCCCCCGGGGTTTTGTTTATGTTCGAAACTTGTTTCTCATTCGTACAATGGTTTTACATTCGTCAGTTCCTTATAGCAATTGAACGTTTTAGTATAAGGGTTAATACCATCTGTATAGCAATCGCACGTTTTAAGATGATAACATGTATTATAGAAGTCTATGATATCAGGTTAACGAAACATATAATAAAAGCGGAAAGTGTCGTCCCTGATTAGCGGACTGCACAGGCTAATCTGGGACGACACTTTACGCACATGCATTAAACCCCTTTTTCACAGAGCGCGGACCATATATACTATTTAATATCGAGTCGTGTATTTGAAACAATTTAGTGAAATAAGTTATGCAAAAGTTAGATTTAAAGCATAGAAACTCGTTATTCTTGATAAAGACAATTACAAACTGACTGTACCCAGTTAAGCAATTAACATGTTCAATGTATGTATGTTTGTACGTGTAACTCTGAATTCACGTGTTATGATTGTATCATTTGTTCCATACATGCCCAGAGTTACTTAAATGTGGCAAGCGTTGTGGTTTCTGGAAAAAAAAATGAAGCACGAACAATTAATGAACTTCGCACTATGAGCTTTTATTATAACCCTATTTCCGGCGTCCGTCTTTGTGTGATGTGCGTTAAAAAAATTAAGCTCGTTACATTATAGAAGCCAAATTTGTTTGCTCAATCTTCATGAAATTTGGTACGACTTGTTATGTTGAACATATCTATGCCAACTTCGAATTCTGGTCATGTGTGTCCAACGTATAGGTTAATATGTATATTTTAAGAAAAACCTTTTTATCTCTCTAAAATGTCCATGTATGGCTCAATCTTTGTGAAACTTGTATGTGTTGACAAGATCGTTTGGGTAGCGTGTGTCTAAAAACTAGGTCTCGAGGTCAAATCTTATAAAGAAAACCTTCTAACCAGTCTAGAAGCCCCATTTATTACTGAATCTTGAATAAACTTTTTGAGAATGTGAATACAATGTATTAATATCTAGTCCAAGTTTGAATCGGAGCCATGTGTGTCAGAAAATAAGTCACTAGGTCAAATCAAAGAAAACCTTTATTTAACCTCTAGACGCCACATTTATGAATAAATCTTAATAGAACTTGGTCTAAATGTTATGTTGACAAATTCTAGGATGCATTGGAATCGGGTTTATGTGTGCTTGAAAACCATGTCCCAAAGTCCAATCTTAAAAACAAATAGTTTCCATTCTAGAAGCCACAAAATGTTAGTGGTTGCAATGGCTAACATGTGGTGTTTACTATAGATACTCCGTCAAGAACCCCCATCGCGAAAACAAAACTCATCATAATTTCACAAATAATAAAGCGTTCGTAACGCTTTTCCTCGATAATTTGGAAAATGTGATTATAACTAATATAGCGTTTATAAATTGCTTTCAATCCTTAAAGCAAACGTGACGCAGTGGTTGTGCACTAGCTTTTACGTCCAGATGGCCCGGGCTCGAATCTCAGGGAAGGCAATACTTCTTATTCTACTTTTGTTTCTTAAAATTTTAATGTGTAAAGACTATTAACAACATTATAGATTTACTAGTAAAAATATGTATTGACATGTATAAAAAAATACGAACATCTGTGAAAAAGTCCTTTTAATATGGATTTTATTGTAAACCATGATTGAAAAACAAATTCGTTTATATTAACCCCTTTCGAAATTTAGTTGAATGTAGTGGATAAATAAGTCTAAACAATGAGGAAAATATGAATAATGCTACCAAGTCACTCAAAAAAAGATAAGCAGCATTTCCGGTTAAAAGGGGGTCCCAGATAGTACATTTACATGCAAATACTAATATTAATCCAGCGTTGATCATTTGAGTACAGTGGAGATAATTAATATAATGGCAGTGTGTCAGGTTTCAACGGGATTAATTTCTTTTATAGTACATTAAACGATACAAGTTTAAGCATCACGCCATTCCGTTACGATTCAAAATATTTAAAATGTGTCGTTAGTTTGTTTCATTTCGTTTTGATTTTTATGTAATGTTTTTCATAGGAAAACTCAAAAAAGAACAATGATAGCAATTAAAATAAACTCACTCGCCATTCCAGATTGCACCAATAAAGGTAGACCATCTAAGATCAACACCATCGACACAAACGCCGCTTTATAAACGCCAACATATGTGAATGATGCGTTTCCGCACATAACACGCTCACGCAGAGGCGTTCAATTTTTGAGGGACACGTACACAAAACTTGTTAGCCCCCAGCAAATCTATTATTATCGTATCATCGGGTAGCCAACTGGATATCGCGCAAAACTATTCATGACCAATTCAACATAAAAATCTGCAATGTAATCTGGCTTTTTATTGGAGCAGCAGCCATTCAGCTATAAAATTTTCATTGAATACCCATCACTCGCTTCATGCACTCATATGCCAACTGGATTTAGTTTGTCCCATCCATAAACTTGAATAGCACAATACTGGCCTTTGTTACGATTCTTCTTTAAAGACGTGATTATCGTCCGTTTACACCAATCGGGTCCATTTCTTGTACAATCAACCTCACACGATCATGTGTTACTTTAAGCTGATTATTTTTTTTAGCAGACTCTGACGTATCTTGCGATATACCGCATTAGCACCGGTTTTATGCAAAATTGTTTGCACTACATCTTGTAATGGGGATTGAATTTATTTCTGTACAAACTCACACTTCTTAAAATACGATGAACATGTCTTTTCCTATGCGGAATGTCATGTCTATGTTCTGGTAATCCAACTATTTCTTTCACACTATATGTACACATTGGTAATAAGCAGCTATTTCTTCGTTTTATGGGAGTCCGTATATGTTGTAATCAATGTGAAACATATTGGGCCAAGCTAAAAATCAAAATATGTACCCCAAATGTAATTTTTGAATTCCCTTATCAAATTCATTTAGACGGTTTAAAAATCGTTCGTTTAATTGAATAGCATAACACCTTTTCTCAAACTCAAATGTTTCAACCTTAATAATGTTTGATCTTATACGTGTGCTTAAGACATACACAAAACGTTTCAAGTAATACCAATATAATAGTGTTTAAATGTCATCGGGCATCGGGAAAGTGAAAACAAGTCTATTTATTTTTCCAAGTCAATATTCTCCCTGTCTTATACAGTATACAAAAACGTGTTTTAAATTCCATGCTTTTTTTAAGTAATTCCTTCCTGAGCTGTGTAGTTACCATGTAAACAAATTATAACGATATGATTTCATTATGAAATATTCTTCATTTAAATATATATATTCAGGACATACGTTTGAATTTTAACTATTCTGAATGAAAGCTTTTTTATTCTGAATAGCAATGCGTAGGTGAGCAAAATGAACTGATCAATGTGAACTATTTCGGGCCCGATTGCTTCCGTCAACAAATGATGAACTACATATCATTCATACTTGTAAGCAGTGTATGATAGTTGTATATAAACACTATATTTTTAATCAATTTATGCAACATGTAAATTTCTCGATTGCAACAACTAAACGGCTTATTCATTTGTGCCAACGTGGATACCATTGCAAGTGAATCTGATACTTAAAGCTTGTTCTCTGGAACGAAACTATTTTTTTCTTTGTCGATCAAGGATACATCAGAGAAATGTTCTATGCTCAAACTTTGTATTTTCGATCTGCCGCTATTTTTATGCCCCCGGTAGGGTGGCATATAGCAGTTGAACTGTCAGTCCGTCTGTCTGTCTGTCTGTCTGTCTGTCTGTCCGTCCGTCCGTCCGTCCGTCCGTCCGTCCGTCCGTCCGTCCGTCCGTCCGTCTGTCNTTGTCGGTCGGTCGGTCGGTCGGTCGGTCGGTCGGTCGGTCGGTCGGTCGGTCGGTCGGTCGGTCGGTCGGTCGGTCGGTCGGTCGGTCGGTCGGTCGGTCGGTCGGTCGGTCGGTCGGTCGGTCGGTCGGTCGGTCGGTCGGTCGGTCGGTCGGTCGGTCGGTCGGTCGGTCGGTCGGTCGGTCGGTCGGTCGGTCGGTCGGTCGGTCGGTCGGTCGGTCGGTCGGTCGGTCGGTCGGTCGGTCGGTCGGTCGGTCGGTCGGTCGGTCGGTCGGTCGGTCGGTCGGTCGGTCGGTCGGTCGGTCGGTCGGTCGGTCGGTCGGTCGGTCGGTCGGTCGGTCGGTCGGTCGGTCGGTCGGTCGGTCGGTCGGTCGGTCGGTCGGTCGGTCGGTCGGTCGGTCGGTCGGTCGGTCGGTCGGTCGGTCGGTCGGTCGGTCGGTCGGTCGGTCGGTCGGTCGGTCGGTCGGTCGGTCGGTCGGTCGGTCGGTCGGTCGGTCGGTCGGTCGGTCGGTCGGTCGGTCGGTCGGTCGGTCGGTCGGTCGGTCGGTCGGTCGGTCGGTCGGTCGGTCGGTCGGTCGGTCGGTCGGTCGGTCGGTCGGTCGGTCGGTCGGTCGGTCGGTCGGTCGGTCGGTCGGTCGGTCGGTCGGTCGGTCGGTCGGTCGGTCGGTCGGTCGGTCGGTCGGTCGGTCGGTCGGTCGGTCGGTCGGTCGGTCGGTCGGTCGGTCGGTCGGTCGGTCGGTCGGTCGGTCGGTCGGTCGGTCGGTCGGTCGGTCGGTCGGTCGGTCGGTCGGTCGGTCGGTCGGTCGGTCGGTCGGTCGGTCGGTCGGTCGGTCGGTCGGTCGGTCGGTCGGTCGGTCGGTCGGTCGGTCGGTCGGTCGGTCGGTCGGTCGGTCGGTCGGTCGGTCGGTCGGTCGGTCGGTCGGTCGGTCGGTCGGTCGGTCGGTCGGTCGGTCGGTCGGTCGGTCGGTCTGTCGGTCTGTCTGTCCGAAAACTTTAACATTGGCCATAACTTTTGCAATATTAAAGATAGCAACTTGATATTTGGCATGCATGTGTATCTCATGGAGCTGCACATTTTGAGTGGTGTAAGGTCAAGGTCATCCATCAAGGTCAAAGGTCAAACAACAAAATCCAGGGGAAGTAATAAGCTTTAAAGGGAGATAATTTCTATACCTGCCAAATGATATATCTCAAAAACATTTACACAGTTATGCTTTTATGTAGTGATAAGTTACAGTTGGGGGCATCCGTGTCATGTGGACACATTTCTTGTTTAGAAATGACTTTTAAAATGAATTACGACTAGAGATTTGTATTTTTCTGGTGTTCTCAGGAGAAAACAACACTGTTGTGCTAATAGTTTCTTTATTCCAAAATGGGGGGGTATTAAGGTTTGGAAACTTGGAATGTCTTAGAATCATTAATTGTTCTTTTTTTTTCCCTAAAATTTTGATTTTGGATTCAGAATACCATTACAATCGGAAATATGCGAAGAAAGAACAGAACATCATATTTTCGTATTAGTGTTATAAAAACTTTAAAGGTAACAGATATTTAACTAGTAACATAAATATTGTCGTGTTGAGGTTTGCGTTGGCAAGATATTTGCGGGAAATTAAATAACTTGTGTATCTTGTAGGCACGTTAAGTTTATTAAGTTTTGAGCCTATCTAATATTAATAGGAAAAACATAACAATAAAGCCCAAACTATAAACATTTGTTTTCTCGGTTTTGTATTGTATAATAATATAAATATCACCACTATACACGATGCATTTTCACAATTAGGGTTTATTCACATGTAATTGTGGCGTGTCAAATTGAATATAACGTCGTGTGCATACCTGTGCATCCTATGTGCTGCCATCGTTCGCATTCATCTTATGTAATTGCTTCAACGATATCATTCACTATTTGTCCGCATTCGCTACACCTGTCGCAGACACTCATGTTCGATAAACATGTATGAGTTGATAACACATTATGTTACAAAATGGTAATATAAATGTGTACTAGCTGCTACCCATTTTGAGCCGTTCAGTGCGAAAACGACAAAGCAGAACATATTACACCTACTTATTAACATATTCTCATAATGAAAACTAATTACACCAAACTACGTCAACACACTAATGGAAGTCTGATTAAAAGAACCAATAATGAAGTGTACCTATTTGCAATTTTAGTATTATAAAAGTGTCGTGTGCGTTTCATCTTCAAACACAATACAGCCAAACTTCACACCTAGTTATACCCTTTATTAACACCATGGTCGACTAACAACTTATATTAAGTGTATCATGTAAGCCGGTTTGACCGGTTTTGTGGTCGTTTTAACTTCTGTTGTGACCGGTGTCACTTGTTTTTTCATGGAACCTCTACATCTACAAATACATGGTACATCGCTGCAGTAAAACTTGACTATTACGCGACGTGTGGTGAGAGAATAAGATAAAGAGTGAAAAATAGTAAAGTAAGAAGAGTTTGACTGTAAAAGACAGAATGACAGTAAAGAAGGGTCCCCAGCTACGTGTTTTCCCTCTCCCTCGAGCCTCTGTGGCTATGGTGGCAGCCAAAAGGTTTGGACCTCAACCGGCACTAGATTGGTTACCTCCCCTTATCTATCGTTACTCTCTGTATATTTATAGTCAACGGTTATATTCAACGGGGAACCAGTTAAAACCGGCACAGCCATGATCGAGGGTTCGTTAGGAGGAGTTATGGTCGTTTCGTCCCACTACCAGTTCGAGCCACTGATATTACTGTTGAAAAGGGGTAGCGTTTCGTCCCACTGATAATATATAGCCGGGTAGGTGTGAATAATACCGTATAGGTGTGAATGAAAACGGGAAACTTTTGCACCTCTGATGGTCACCTCTGTGCCATGTAAAAACAATATTGTTTAATTTCAAGATTATTTATTCAGGTTATATGTATTCTGCATGCGATTTTTCATAATTGAAGATTGAATTTAAATATAATAAATTTAATTAAATGTATTTCAGTCAAAGATTTATTTTAAAGTTGTCAGATATATTATATATAGTACATTAACAATATTGATATGGAATACATAAATAAAATAAAACATCACGCCACAATATATATTTCACATTTTGTACACATATACACACAATAAAACAGCCTATACAGTACACTACACGTTGTTTTTTTTAATCAGATTTCACAAGATTTTTTTTAACAAAAAATACACAAATAAATACATATTCACAAGCAATAAAAACAGCCTTTTATACACATAGCACAAATATATACAAACAATGAAACAGAGCCTNATAATTATTTATTGTTATAAGCTAGTAACAACATTCGCACATCATGTAATATATTGTTATTATTAGTACTATTATTAGTATTATTATTTAATATATTTAATTAATTTATTTTAATTTATATTACAAATTAATTATAATGAGTTTTTTGTGAATTGTTATCGGGATTACTTAAACGATAATACTTTTAATAAGCGTCGCTGTGGGGTACAGCTGGCGAAGCGCCTTCCATGCCGCTGAAAACAACACAAATAGTATAGTTATATTTATTACATCACCTGGGTGTTAAAATCGAAGCACTAAATAATGGCAGTTCTGATTTCAAATAATTATTTAATTGATATAATATTAATTCAATTAAAAATTCAATAATTTCAAAATCCAGCATGAACCACTCGACGAGTGGATCCTCCAGGCGTTGGTGGATGGCTGACAGCATCCTCACATAGTCTTCCTTCGACCGCCAGCATAAAATAAAACACTTCATGTTTTATATCTATTGGACATAATGCACATATTGCCTCAAATAATAATAACAGCACTCGATGATTTATATTTTTTAAACACAATGCACTCTGCAAACATAATATAATGCAAACAAATAAAATAACATCACTTTCTGTTTTAAATTTATTGAACATACATGTAATGCACATGGTGCATAAAATAACAACGACAGCGTTTTATGTTATTAATTTATTGAACATAATGCACTATGCAAACATATTATAATAATCACATAATCGGTAAAACATGCTTTTGGCAAAAAAAAATTATCTTAATTTCATGTACACGGATGAATGTTAATAACTGAAACTACACAAAAACGGTAAAATAAACAAGAAAATATTATTATAAATGTTAACACTATTTTAATTTGCTACATCAATATACACCCAATTATTATTCACACCTATACGGTATTATTCACACCATCCTGGCTATTATTCACACCATCCTGGCTTTATCTTATCAGTGGGACGAAACGACCAATCCCTCCCTACACAATTATCAGTGGCTCGAACTGGTAGTGGGACGAAACGACCATCACCCCAATATAATTCTGATTGAAAGTAATTTCAAATGCTTTAAAAGGGTATACATGTAGAGATCTTAAATGCTCAGAAGCTTGAAAGTTCCATCAAATTAAAAAGACAGCGTTATATTTTAAAACTTACAAATTTTGACCCCAGCAAATATTCTGATTTTGCACCATTTTGATGCTCAATTGGTCGTTGTCGGCTCAGGTACTACTTAAAAGTACCCCAGGTACTCTTAAGTATACTACAATTTAACCTGGGAACGGAAAATATGCTTAAAGGCACCTGGCCATACTCTTGGGAAATCTTTAGTATATTTTCCGTACTTTGTAGTATACTCTTGATTAAACAGGGTACTTTAAAGTAGTACCTGAGTAGATCATGACCAATCGAGCCTTAGTGACCTTCTTTGATTTGCAGCCATCAACTCAGAATGTTGAGGAGCAGGAGAAGCTCCTTGAGGAGGCTCTAACCATTGTGAAGAATCAGTCCTTTCAGATGAAAAGATGTCTGGTAGGTGCTCACAACTGTTTCAGGGATATTTATCATAAAACCCATATTTTACTAAGCGCAGGGATAGAAATTAGTGGTTCAGCCCATTTATCCGGAGTGAGTAGATTTAGGCCAGGGCAAGTTAATTTCAAAGGTTTGTAATTTGACTGTGCAACTAGCTTTTTAGAAAAGCTTGAACCATTTTCCACACATTTTGTCACTTTATTTTTAAAAAGAATGAAGATTCAGGCTCATAAAATGGCATTATGCATTGAGTCATGTCAGCCATGTTATTTTGCTGCCTGATTTTGTTTTCTTAAAAGTATGTATAACTATAAGATAATTATTAGGTGTACTTGGTTCTGGGCTCCTTATTCTTTACCCCGAGACCAAAGTATTAAAAATACCTGCCGTAGAAAAATGGTTTTATGTGACACTACTGTTACTGTTTTTATCCTCATTCCAGAGAGATTTTTTTCCTATTTTATCTTAAGGGGTGTTGCGGCAGTTTATTTAACCGAGAATATAATTATGGCAACACCGATGCTATTATCACAACCCAATAGTTTTGTTATCAGAATCATCACACATTTATGACCGAGTAGGTTCATAATAGGTACTCAGTGGTTCGATCCCAGGTGCGGTAAACTTTTTTTTATTCTTTTTTTCTTTTTTTTATTTCACTCTTGTTTTTTTCCTGGAGCTCTTTAGTCCTGTTGTTTACATTAATAAATTTAAAGCATTTAATCACAAACTCCAAAACATGCCGAAATCTGTCAACAAGTCCCTGTTATGGAGGATTAAGGTCGAGTTTGATACTGTATGGTCTTATGTTTGTGATTAAATATTGTATTAGTGCTGTGTTTTAGTAAGCCGTTGTGATCCCAATTAAGATTGTAAACAATCTATAATGTTTATGCATAACAGTCTGTGTACCGGTACTTGGGTTTCGCCTAATTGCTGTATTTTAGGAAATTTGACATAGACGGTAGGGATAGTTGAACAAAAAAATCTCTGTTAAAAGTGCGGTGACCCCCCTTTTTTATTTTTGTTTTATGATAACAATACGTAGATGAACATATTTGAGCAGTTTCGCAAAAAGTTATTAGATAGAACTTTTTTAACTTCCATTTTTGTGTTAAAATAGTAAAAAAAATACGTTTTTTTGGGTGACATAAAAATTATAAAAATTAAAATTTCTTAAAATTTAACTTGNGTTTCCTTTGATTAAAATACGCCGCTGTCAGTTAGCATAGTGTGTGAGTAAAACAAACAAATTAATTAATTATCACCTTTTTATTTCGATCGAAAATCGGCAGAAAGTTGTAACATCATCGACATAGAACTAATTATTTAATTATCACTCTTAAATTCATATCGATAGTCAGCTTGGAAATAATTAATTTATTGTCACGCTTCTTTTCATTTTTAATCTTTAATAATACGACATTTGCGACCGGCCGCTATTTTGTTTGCAGACGACAATATTAACTGTGTATTCAAAGTATACAGTGTCTGCGCATGAATGACGGAATATTACTCCATAGCTCCACCCATTTTTACATTTCATTCAACAACGTCATTTCATGTGTTAGCGAGCTCAATGTTGATTGGCTAGCTACCATGCACATTTCAATAACAAAAAGGTCAAGCGATGTCTAGTATACAGGTGCAGACCGGTTTTCGTTCACTGTTCAAATTGCGAACACTTTCATTGAAACAAAGAGAAAAATATAGAAAACCAATCCGGGTTTAAATGACGGCTGTTTTTAATGAAATTTTACGAGATTTTAGCATTTTCGCCATCGGATTTTTTTCCATGGACCAAAAAAATCGTTAGGGTCGGGGGCAAAAATTAGTGTCGGTCGGGTTCCCTGAACCAAGACTTTTTTTGTTTTTGCCTAATGCTAATGGCATTAAATGACTATGGTATCGAAAGACAAACAATACAAAAAATACATTAATTTATAATGATAAGAAAATATAGACTAAAAATTTATTGGATTTGCCAAATGTTTGTCTTTTTCGTAATGTCAAAATTGACAAAACACTAAAATTGAAGTTCACGCGAAATTATATGACAATATTACATTTTACGCCAGAATCCTTTTATTTATGAATTTAAATGACTAAATAACAAAATTTATTGGCATAATAGAAATACAGCTATATTACGATTTGACAGATAATTGGAATACAGTATTATACGTACAATTTAGATGTTGATTGTTAATTAAAATGTCCGCGTCATAAACATGCTTGATTTTGCAGACGTCTCAGCAGTCGATGAGTCGAAGCGGTCACTAGCACGATCGGTTTGAAACGTCAATATTATATTTACGAAAAACTACTTTGAACCGCACAAACCGTAGCGATGCCGAATTGTGTCACAAACTTATCAGTTTTTATGTAACATAAAACTGAAAAAGTATCGTAAGGTATTGAACGGAACTGTCCAAGTATTCACAATTACAGCGTTATCATATGCGTAGCAACGGACCACCAATAAAGCATGTTTGAAGGGGATGGAAAAAAATCAGTTATTAATTGGAGTATTTAATTTCCTGGAGGCCAAGGGGTCAACTTTTGGTAACAACTCTATAAAAAATGAATGAATTTTTATACACACCATAGCATATAACTGAATATATGTCGATGACATTGGTCGCATGTAATGTGTACAAGGAATAATCAAAGATCTATCAATATACATATNTTAATTTACACTAGGAATTATCATGCACAATTATTCAATTTAGATAAAGCATTGCGATAAAAGTGGGTATAATGTGTCAAAGGAATGAGCTGGGTTTAACAGTAGGTCAATTCGGCGCACGTCAATGAAATATTTTATAAGGCTCCACTTAGAATTGCATGGATTCAATCTTTTCGTTCAGTTAGACAGCCAGACATATGAAATCTATGCAATATACCATGTATATTACATATCATTATTTTACACGGAAGAGTTATTCGCCTTAGAAATGAACTTACCATTTGTTTATTTTTATAAAGAATTCAGTCATTTCATTTTATAGATCAAAAGATCATTTTTCAAGGCTTAATAAAAGTATGAAACGTGATTTATTCAGTAAAACATATAGCTGGATCTCGAATTGGGATTGATAACACATCATTACAAGTAATGCTTTCTTCTTGTTTACACTTTACTGTAAGAATTAAGAATGATTGATCATTAATAGATCTAAGTTATGATACAGGTCAAACATTGATGATTGAGTGATTTAGGAACGTGTTGACTACAAATGAGGTCCATGTACATATACATGGGTACATGTACATGTATATGGCCGATATCATTACGATCTGATATATAAATATCACAATTGAATTTGCTACTTTTCTCCTTGAATTCTTCGAAGAATTCTTCTCGGAAGACTTGAGCATTTTTCTTACAAAATGTATTTTGTAAAAGGGACATATCGACAGAATTATAATGTTATTAATTAGTTGAACTCATATTGGCTTTGTTATTGAGCTGAAGACAGCCGTATTGACCTGAGGCCGCAGTCCGAAGGATAATACGACTGTCTTCAGCTCAATAACAAAGCCAATATGAATTCAACTAATTAATGACAATTTTAATAATTAACTTTTAATATTATTCAGCTAGAGATTTTTTTTCGTACCCAAATGTTTTTTTTTGGTATAATTGTTTCGTACACAAAATTTTCGTACCCATTTTTTTTGCGTACCCAACTTTTTTTGGCATATTTTTTTCGTACCCAAAATGTTCGTACCAGATTTTTTTTCGTACCCAAAATTTGCGTACACACATTTTTGTTCGTACCCAAAATTTTCGTACCCACATTTTTCACATATGGGTACGAAAAAAAATTTCTATACGAAAAAAAAAATGGATACGAAAAAAATGTGGGTACGAAAACAAATTTGGGTACGAAAAACAATTTGCGTACGAAAAAAGAATTGGAAACGAAAAAAATATTGGGTATGAACAATTTTGGGTACGAATTTTTTTATAAGGAAATATGGGTACCTGTTAGTATACCGGGGAACCAAAAAGTATCATTTGAAAATCTGTGTCAAAATTGACGAAATTTTAGATTCTCATGTAAGGTCGAATTTTTCCTGGTTTCTGATTGGCCGAATCTCGTATTGGCCGACCTTTTCCCGTATTTTTTCGTGTTTTTCCATATTGGCCGCCTGTTTCTCGTATAAGGCGAGTTTCGAGCTTTATTGGCAAGGCTCAACTTGTATGGGGCGAACAAATTAAACACATTTTTTTGTCTAATATTATAAAGTCAATAAATAATTTCCTATATAAAGGCAAATAATACAAATAACACAAATCCAATATTTGTCAATATATAATCGTGGGGAACGATGAAAGTAGTGAAAAAACATAGTTTGAATTCCCACAAAAAATGATGTGAGGTTAATTTTAATTTACACTTGTGTGTTTTTAAAATTGCTGGGTCAAATGTGAGGTTGGCAACCCTTTCTAACTGGTTGTTGTAGTTGTTGTATTTATTTTGACCTTGCAGTCAAGGATAACCCATGAAAGTGCAACCACTTATTTCCAATGGGGTCCTTTTTGTTTTTTTTTGCTGAAGAGACAGTGGGTATAAGAGACAGTTTTTGAGATACAAGGAATCCGGCTGCGATACCCTAGCTCTTTGCGAATAGATCCCTTGGTTCTTTTACGTGCTCAGTGTATAGCACCGATACACGCGAGAATTACCTGGGTTTCATACCAATACATCTCTAGTTGGGTGGGAAACACTGGAAGTATTTCTGAAATTTCCAGTGCCCCGGCCAGGGATTGAACCCACGACCGCTGGAATGGTAGACCAGTGTTTTACCACTCTACTACCGACCACCAGTTTTAACTGGTTAAAACCCCAATGCTTAGCATTCATCGTAGATTAAATTGTTAACCCTGAAAATAATATGCTGACACTGTTAATTTAAAGGTTGACAAATCACCTTTCTTGTCAAATCTTGAGCAAGTAAAAATATGGCAAGCACTCTTGATGGAAATCTAGGGACACAAAAATATCGCAAAATAAATGTTTGACATGAATGACTTACTCACTGACTACATTGATCAGTCTACATTGACCATTCCAAGGCGGTGACCCCAACTTTATTCAATGATTTTAATGTTCTGTTTCGTGTTGTGCTGTCCTAAAATTAAATTAGTCTTTTGGTATAAACACAGGTCTGGACCATACGCGGTGGATAATGGGAATGCTTTACTGCTTGGGCAGCTTAAGTTAAGTATTTTTATATTCGCTTACTTTCACATTTTGTAAATCTATACTACAGTACATATTATATCAATGCCATCAATAATGTTCAAGTATCTAGGTATTGCTACTGCATTCAGTACAATATTTGCACATTTAAGAAACTGGTTTGGTATATGTTTTATTTCTTTGGTAAATACATTTGTATTATTTCGAAAAAAAATTCTCTGCAGGTGACTTGACTAACATGCCTCCCCGTAAACGGATCAAGCGTAAAGCACTTGCGACCGTGGATGCCAGTGACGTCACCCAAAAACGCGCAAAAATCGGAGGAAAGGAACACAAATCTGACAAAATCCCGAAAGCGGAAAGGAGATCTGCCAGTTTCAGTTGGTTTCTAAAAGTGTACAAGGGACTCAACGACTTGCATTTGCCCATTTTTTTCGAGAAGCAAAGAAATTCACCGATGCAAAGCGCGTGCTTTATCCCGGATGCGACAAACACGTCACGGCGTCGTTGTGTTTCGAAAACGTCGTGTATGTGGACTTCAACACGAAATTGGGGCCCGTGTTTCGCGATGGAGAGGTCCTACAGTGGGTCGAGGATCACAAGGATTACGGTGTCGCTTCGGAAATCACATTCCTGAGCAAGAACTTTGATAAGCCTTTCGCAGACATTGAATCTTTCGATCTGCTGATATCGGCGTGCGCCGGGCTGGTGTCGAAGAATTGTTCGCAGTACCTAAAACGCGGTGGTCATTTTCTCGTGTCCGATGCACACTCGGACGCCAGGGCGGCGTTCGTGGACGGCAGACGGTTCAAGCTCGTGGGCGTGTTCGATACCTCGAATGGACGACTGGACACTGGTCAGGAGGCACTGCAGGGACATTTTGAGACGATCGGTGGCCAGACGATGACAGCGGAAATGGTCGAAGAAAGTGCCCGAGTTCCAAGGTCAAAGCGGTCGTTCAAGCTGAAGAAAGAGGCAATGTTTTATCTTTTTGAAAAGCTTTGAACATCCTCAGTGTTTTTATTATTTTGAAGAGATCTGTGCATTTGTTTCATTTTATATGTTTTTTTTTATCATATTACTAAATTACTTGACATAGTTAAACCAGCCAAGAAATATGTTGTTATTACCGTTAAAATAAATCCGGGGCTTTTTCCTGCGCTGCAAGGCGATAAACTGGATTTACTATTTGATGTTGGACTAATATGTACATTTATATTACATATCACGTGTGCAATGTGTCATTCGTCTATTTATATACTCACATATGTTAACCGTTGTTATAATTACAAAAATATAATTATATTTGCACGTCAATATTGTTATTGACTTTTAATTTTGTTTTGACATCGCCTATTTCAAATTATTTTCAGTCAATTTCATTGCGGTATTGTTGTTATGGTTGTTTTATTGTTGTTCGGTCAAATTCCAGATTATTTGTTTCAGCAATAAATAGTTTCGCAGTCATTATAATAATTGAAATAGTGAAATTTCAAAAACATTACTGGAAGAAAACCCTCAGTGTCTTCCGTCAGTCTTGTATTTGAGATAAAACCTCAAGCGCAATTTATTTTGCTTAACTATTTTTAAACACAGCTGGTATTAGTAAGGCGAAGATAACATATGGCAGATTTGCAAAAGCCGATCACTATCTTTTCGCATAAATATATACGGAATATGAGGAATGTTTGTATCATCGTCTGATGACGTATCTCATGAGAGGCGGAGTCTACTGTGTGATACGAATGGCCTATTTGATGACGTATCTCATTAGAGGCGGAGTCTCGAGTGTGATGCGTATGGCCTATTTGATGACGTATCTCATGAGAGGCGGAGTCTCGAGTGTGATACGAATGGCCTATGTGAAGGCGTATCTCATGAGAGGCGGAGTCTCGATGACGTATCTCATGAGAGGCGGACTCTCGAGTATGATACGGAATAACGCAATAACGCAAGCAACGATACAAATGCTTACTCCAGAAACAATTGACTAGCGTAATATTTCTTTTATTACAAACTACTTTGACTATTAGAAGTTTAATAAGTTTTACAAATTTGATTTAATTGTAAGCGGCAATAATAGAGAAAGTATATTTTCACCGTCTCTCATGTTTTGTTATATCATTATTATACCACATATAGTAGTCGGACCAGTATGATAATACCCGGTAATATTTATTCCAAACTACTATGTCATCTAAAAAAATAAAAAATATATATTAGGAATGTGTAAATACCTAAAAGAAGCTATGTTTTATAGAAATAATACCATTACTGAACTATCTGTTCCTTAATCCAAAGTATATCAATGTTCCGTCCCATAAATATATTTTATATATGCCTGTATATTATGCTTGAATATTTATATGTATATTTTGTGTGTGTGATGATATAACTTAACCGATCGTATTGTCTTTGTCATACTTATTTTGTAAATGGCTAAAGGTTTTGTAGTGGTCGTTTTCGTTTGAATTATAAATATAAATATAATAATTATTATTATTATTATTATTATTATTATTATTATTATTATTATTATTATTATTATTATTATTATTATAATATTTATAATAATACTACTTATTATAATATTAGTATAATTATTATGACTAACCCTTTACAGGGCTTGTTAGTAAATTCATGTAATGACATTTGTTTTCAAAAGTACGAAAACATGTAAACATGTCCCTTTAAATTAATTAAAAGTATAAAACTCCCCAAAAAAATGCTTTACACTGCTACCATTCAACATTGACGGACACTACGCTTCCAGGTCATCATATGGATGCTCAAGGGTGGGTGTTCAAGTCAAACACTCTGCACGAAATGCACCTGAAAATGACCTGCGATGAATGTGGAATTGACCTTGTCCAACACGCTCCTTCGCAATCCATGTACGAAGACATAGATTTGGTCTTTTCATTTTACTGTGTAAAACTATCTTAAGATTGTCAGTATATTTTTTCCCAATGACAAAGCCCTGACATTGGCCAAGACCAGAATTGTTGACACAGCTTAAGGATAGCGGGGTATTCAATGTTCCGACTGCACATATTGAGAACAAAACACAATTTAACCCGCGCAAACACCTAGAAACATTAACAAGACGAACATATGACAAATCCCATGAGCTTCATTGGAGGTTATCTACCAATTTAATGGAGCGGCTATTTGTGTTCGACCTCAAAATGACGCAAATGAAAGTGTACGTATTAATGAAAATGGTCAGAAAAGATTTTTGCAAGCCGCTCAATGGCGACCATTTAAGCCCGTTTCACTTTGAAACTGCGTTTTTGTTTAGCGTGGAAAGTTCTCCGCCATGCATCTGGGAAGATAAAAATCTTATCCAATGTTTGAAACTTTGGCAAAAGTTAAAGGTGCAATATTGTCCAAACTACTACAATGTGAATTTATTTGCCGGTAACCTTCGATGGAACGAGTTTCCGGTATTGGTAGCATTATTCACGGATATGATCCGCAATGATGTGTTTTGTTTGCATAATGTCAAAATGGAAGACCTTGGTAGCCTTATATCATCAAATTCCATAGACACTACAAGTGGGCTTCCTTTCGAAGAACTAGATATCGTTGTTTCCGAAAAGCTGTTTAAATCACTGATTTATAACTCATGCGTCTATGTTTACTTAACAGAGATGTTTGGAGTAGTAGAAAACATCGAAAGTAATAAACGACCATGCCCGGTACGTTCAAAACCTGGGTACAATGAATAAAACTAGAACGGGGAAAAGTTCGTTCAGCAGTTTCTATTATATCACCATTCCATTATTCCATTCATGCTGCAATAAAAGCATCGATGTGTATTGGTCAGAATCAATAAGAACCGCAGGGGATTTTAACCTTGTGCGATAAGTCTCTAACGTTCGACATCACTTCAAGTCGCCTCAAGTTGGCGTCGCTTTATTTCTCGTAACGGCGTTAAACTCTTTCAGTGCTGGAACCGAATTTTGAAGGCCTTTGCAAACCGTTTGGATCCAGATGAGACGCCACAGAACGTGGCGTCTCATCAGGATCCAAACTGTTTGCTTTTCTGATAGTATTCTTTGAAAACAAATCGAAGAAAATGCTAACTTTAGAAATTCAGCAGACAATATTTTAGCAGACGACAAATATCCCAGCATGCAAAGGGTTAAACAGGCTGAAGAAATTCTTAAGCAAGAAGACTCTCCTATTTCAAACAAAGTTATGCCTTAAAGGTTGAAGTTACAGCCCATTCAGGAAATCTTAGTTTGATTCATCAGAGCTGCTTAAACGGCGACAAGAGTTCCCAGACATTTTGCAAGACAAGATTGCTCTTTGTACGATTTAACAGACACGAAATGAATTATGTCCCTGAGAAACTGGTCGCGGAGTTCTACAGAACGATAACGATGCAAGATGCAAATCCTCGTCATCCAATGAGCGGACGTTTCTGGATGGAGCATGCAGTAGTTGGTTCCAGGGCGAACATGTACTACCTTCAGTATTTAACATCACGACTTATTGTATTCATCAGCGAGAAACACAGTGCGCTTGGGAATCTCCAAGATCACGTGTTTTGTTTAAACCAATTCATGTTTGGTCATATCGAAAACTCACTTAATCTGCTAGAACATTGCTCGGAGCTGGACGGCGTGTTGTCACAAGCATGGCGTTTCTTTAAGTTGTCATTAAGTGTTCAACTACGGAACAACGCTGCCTACTGGCATACATTTAGAATGAGTGGATGGCTCATTTACGGGCCTTAAACACTTATCTTGCTGAAAATATGCTTCTCAGTGTGCAATTATGCATGGCAAAGGGAGATATATATTCATACGACACACGAACACTAAATTGGTACATGAACATGTGTTGAATATATTGTATCACAAAAAATAAAAAATAAACATTTTGTATCGTATTAAATCTATGTTACCATACCACATCTAGCGTAGAAATTTTGGCTATTGCTATAAGGAACACTGATTATTTATATGATAACTTTATTTTACGAAATATATTACGACTTTTTCGTAGATTTTAAGCATTATAAGGGCTTTAAAAATCTATGTAACCAGACAACAACTAGCAATGAAATGTTGGCTATTGCTTATTTTTTATTGGTTAAATTTATTTTATGAAATATTTAACGAAATATTCGTTGATTTGGAGTATTATTGGGGCTTTAATTGTTGAAGAGAGTTTCTCTCTTTGTGATGTCTATCAGGTTTCAATGTTCATCTACTTTGACTTCTGCTTGTTGCGTGGATGCAGTAGAACGTATTCCTTTTCATACATACAACAGCAGAAGAGTTTATACTTGTTCTGTACGTAGAATCCGTTTACGTCCTTTCACACACACACACACACACACACACACACACACACACACACACACACACACACACACACACACACACACACACACACACACA
>VMBQ01005734.1:38184-78983 GCA_007657795.1 Dreissena rostriformis
TATTAACTTTGTAATTATTTCATAACTGTGTGAAGGGATTTAAGTAGAAGTCATATTGTGTGCATCAACTATACCAGTAAGGATAAAAAATGTATTATGTGAATTTGAATTTAGACATCAAACTTGGAATGGGCATCATTTTTGTCATTTTCTAAAACAAAACTGTTCATTTTATGTCCTGATTTTTTTTTGTAACATTCTGTCTATAGTTTTAGTTCAAAGGCTGATATTCACAATATTTACTTTGACCATTTGATACTGTTTTAAGCTTCTCATTTTTTCTCTGTCTTTATAATTTCATTATTTGTTTTACAAGGATACTGTATATATCTAATAATATGTTTTGATCAATGATCAATCAATGTTAGTTAAACTTAAAGATGTCTACTTTGATTTGAGGTGCCACTATTGGAGCCAAATAGTACTATCACATGAGCTAAAACGCTATCACAGTAGTGTTCCATACTTTTGTGCAAGAAATTTAGAAATCAAGGATTATTATTTAACTAAGTCAGCCTTAATGCAAATGTTATTGGTGTAAAGTAGTGTTCTTACATGTTTATATTTATATTGCAGATGCATCAAGGTTATAATGATAAATGTATATATAGATATAAATAAATGATCAGTAACAATTATAAACTGTGAAATTATTTCATAAGTGTATGCAGGGATTAGAAGTCATATTCTGTCCTTGAACTATACCAATAATGATAAACTATGTATTATGTGAATTCGTATTAAGACATCAAACTTGAAATGGACATCATTTTAGTCTTTTTCTAAAACAACAAACTGTACATTTTATGTTGTGAAAGTATTTTTGTAACACTTTGTCCATACTTTTAGTACAATAAGCACTTTCCAAGACTTTTTCATAAAAAGTGGTGGCATGTTTTAGAATTCTGACTGAATTTATGAACTGTGTTCATCAACATATGGACATGGTTTCATTTATTTAGAAAAACCCAATTAAACAAACATTCATTTTTGTGTAAAATAAAATTGTACTGTAATGTCTTTTTTAATTATAATTTGTCTCAATTAATAAAAACAATAGGTAAACAGCATATAACAAGTGTACAGTGTGGAAACGGTTATTCCAAGATTGATGTCTTATAACAACTTCACATAGTGTGGTTAATTTAAAATTATATTGAACTGCACAGGTAGGTAGCTATATTTTGAAGTAATACCTATACAAAATGCATTATTTATATCACCATTGTTTTGCATGGATTGTAATATATATGTGTCAGGGGCAGAAGGCCTATATCACAAATAAACAAACTTGAAGTCTATCACGAGTTAACCATAGTAGGTGTAATGCTCATAAATACCGGTAGGCATTGATATTCCCCTACAAAACTTTATTTAATGCAGATGACTTTTTATTGTGTATTTTTCTGTACCCTTTCTGCATTTATTTTACAAAAAAAGTGTATAACCCGTAATAAATTTGAAAATTGTCTTAAACACACACACTAAAGATGCAATTTAACATACTTATTTTCTGGTCAAGTGTTTTTATTCAAAAGGAGAAATACACTTTAACACACTGAAGTGTATTAATGCTAAGAAGAAGCAGAACAAATGCACTTTCTGTTAAGTAGTTTTTGCCTTCATTTACTTGTGAATTAAATTAGCATTGAACACAGGAAAAACAAATCCAATAATGCTACTTTGAATGTGCATTAAATACAGTTTTTTTAGAAGTGCACTTTAATATATACAAATATATCAGGTTGTGAAATAAAATACTTATCAAGTTATAATTATACAGAAAATTACCTGGTAATAACCTTTTTTGAAATAAATAATACCCATTTAAATAAATATTCTTTTGAAATGTGACACTTAACTGACATTAGCACCAACAGTATGAGATATATTTTGAGATCATATGCTTTTTTCATTGCACTTTATTATTTGTATTCATCATGTGTTGTGTGGTTTGAAATTTACTGGTACAATTCATTTGAAAGATCAAGACCAAAATAGTGTTTATATGTGACTTGGCGGTAATTATTTCCATAAGGTAGGGTATATTGCCAAAGGCAGCTTTGCTAATTAACTCTAACGGTGATCCTAATTTTTATTCTTATTTAATTTAATTCCCGAACCGATTTAATCTTCGTTAAATCTTACTTTGATACAGTAACCACCAGCGTTATTCAATTTGTGTTAATATTCATCTCTGTTCCAAAGTTTTACTTGATTGTTTTATGAATTCAGATACAACATTATAACAAGATCAGTATAAAAGGTAAAAAAAAATGTCCTAGAAAAATGGCAGTAAAAATCACATAATTATGTAACTTGATTGAATCATTGATGATTCTGAGATGATATGGTATCAAGGTTTTGGAATTTCTCAAGAGTTCTCAAGATCTCTGAAGACACCTAGTATATTGGTTCTACCTAGGAAGTAGACTCGAGCTTCTCAATATGCCTCATACTTTCGGTGTATTCTATCTAAAATAAATTGCTTAAAATTAAAAACAAATTGTGATATTTAATGATAAACATGCCATTAAGATAAACAGTCTGCATAATTAATTATTTTACCTGAATACCAGTCCTGTACCATTCCAAATCCAATCTTGGTGGTTATTCAACCGCAAGTGAACTATGTCAATAGAACCATAACTATGAAACACAAGTAGAGCAGTGTTCAACATAAATGATGCTGATGATAATTCAGCATGATGATGAATGATTAGATATTTCCATTTCCTCTAACAATTCTACTTCAATGACTTCAAACAATGTTGAAAATGACACTATTCCACTGTCGAACGGTACCACATATACGTAAACTTCTCTAATTTGTAAAATTAACATATTATTATTATTTGTTATAATCGAGCTTTCTAATAGTTTAAACATTTTCTTAGGCATTTGCCAATAATTATTGTTGTTGTTGTGTTCGGAAGTAGTTCTTCAAAATGGCGACTGTTCAACCAGAGGCAATTTATGCAATAAAGGCCGATACTCCAGAGTGAATGACTTCGTTTGGATCGCGCCCAAAGTGAACAAATTGCCATTAATGTCTTTCACATACAGTCAAAGGCAATATATTACATACTGACAATTCAACCACATTCAGGAAAAATTAATTAATCTGTCAAAGGTTAGTCGCGTACTGCGAACTTCCTAATTGTTGGAAAGTGTGACGACCTGAGGAAAAAAACGCAAAATATAGTTATTAAATATAACTAATATGGACGAAAGTATACACAGGTTATCACAAAGAGTTTTAACACGTCAATGTAAGGCCCGGAAGAAACCACATGAGGTAACGCTTATCCCATAAATCTTAGAGATGTTTGATGACACTGTCAAGTACCCTACATTAACCCATTCATGCCTAGCGTCTACAAAAAAGGGCCTAGGCAAACAGCGTAGACCCAGATGAGACGCCGCATAATGCGGCGTCTCATCAGGGTCTGCGCTGTTTGCTTAAAGGAATTTCTGTAAGAAATATTCTAAATATAGAAACAAATATACAAGACATCCCTTATTTTGGAAATAATTTGATCCAATTTATAAGGATGGGAGAGTCCACTAGGAATAAATGGGTTAAAACTGGCTTTGTATTAATTGTGTCAAGGCGGTGAACCTTTGCTGTGAAGTTTTGTGTTGTATATATGTGTCGTGTTCTAAGAAAACTGTGCATAATGCATGTGCGTAAAATGTCATCCCAGATTAGCCTGTGCAGTCCGCACAGACTAATCCGGGACGACACTTTCCTCCTTAACTGGATTTTTGCTAAGAAGAGACATTATTTAAACGAAAAATTCCATAAAAGCGGAAATTGTCGTCCTTGATTAGCCTGTGCGGACTGCACAGGCTAATCTGGGATGACAATTTACGCACAAGTATTATGCCCAGTTTTCTCAAAACACGACACATATTGTCCTATGTTGAAGAGGCATATGCTCACTTGCATTGAATAAAAGAGGAAACTTTATATGCAATTAATTAATAAGGTCCACGAAATAATCACCACGTTTCAATTATTTATTAAGATAATTATCTAATTTGAAGAACACATTTGGATATATATGCATGATATCTGAAGAACGGTTTGACATACGATTATGTTAGTTGGTATAATAGTTACTAAAGAAGAAAGGCTAATTCCAATTGATTAGAGATCAAAATGTAAAAGATCTAGAGGAAAATACATGTCATATTTATTTCTGAATCATATGTGTAAACTATGAATTAGGCACTAGTTGTGATAAACATACATGTCCTGGACGATCGGATCATTTGAATTAAGTTTATGTTCTGGTAAGGTCAAGGTCCAAGCCAGATAAAGAACCATGTGGAGTGGGAATTAATAAAATAAATTGTTAATAACAAAGTGTTGTTATAAGTGGACGCTTCTTTAGAAAACGTTAAAATATTGTTTACCAAAAAGGCGCTCTCTTTGTAATAGAAAATCTCTGATTACATTTCTTTACTTTAAAACTAGATTTTTGTAATAGACGTGACAATACTTTCATCGCAATAAAAGGTATGTTTTTCTTGTTTAGATAATGAAGTTTATGCAAAAAAAGTTTCCACTAGCCATGCAAACCATAAATGAAAATGTGGAATATTTTCAGGAAATAGCAACCAATGAATACCTTTACGGATAATCATTACGAACATTTATTTGTATTTACATATTTAACTGATAATCTGAATATGGAAAGAAAGCTTGATATCGAGTTACCGTAAGTGGACATGTACTAAATGGATAACACTAAAGGTTTCATCTTGCAAGAAAATCAATGAACATGTAAAATCTTTTATGCAAATATCCGATATAACTAAGTGGATATGTGGTTTGCAGAAATATGCAATCAAATATTATAAATCAAAGCGTTGCTAATAATTAATGAACGTTGGTCACATATAATTGACAGGCTGTTAGAGAAAAGCCTTCATATTTTGTGAACCACAACATGCACAAAACACGTGTCCTGTCATAACACGAACAATGCATACGAGAACACTTAACCTTGTATATTTACCGAAACAAATAGTTTTTGTTCTTTTGAATTTTGTCAGTTTGATTGCTAATCAGGGACGACACTTTCCGCCTAAACTAGATTTTCGCTAAGAACAGACATCATTTAAACGAAAAATTCCATTAAAGCTGAAATTGTCGCCCCTGATTAGCTTGTGCGGACTGCACAGGCTAATCTGGGATGACAATTTACGCACAAGCATTATGCCCAGTTTTCTCAAAACAGGACACACATAATCATTATCACACACTTAATTTGAAAAAAGAGTACTGGTAAAAACCATTTGTAATGGTATTTCTTTTTTTATATAGATCTATATGAAAAATTATGTTATCTGAATGACATATATCGATTAACGTAACATCAAATTAAAGCACATAATTACTTTTTGTGTAACACTACAAAGGTTAGTAAAACAAACGTTTAACTTGTGTTTTGAAAAGAAATTAAACACACATTCTTCAAATAATAAAGCTATATGTTAAAAACGGCAAAGTATAATGATGTAAAAACATGCATGTTTTACATACACGAAGAAAAAAATCAGAACAAAGTTGACAATACAAATAAAGCACTACAAACACCAAAATGATATAGTCCGTTCCATGTTCTCTATACCCATCGTACTGCAATTTCAATTGAAGACACCGTGGGACAATATAAATTAAACACATTTTAATTTCCCATGTTAGTGTTCGTGTGAATAGATATCGTTGCGGGAAATTACAATGGAATATATTGTGGCACAAATAATAAAAACGAGCATTTTGTATATCGTTCAATCTATGTTACCTGACCACATCTGGCGTTGAAATTTTGGTTACTGCTATAAGGAACACTAATTTTTTTTATTGTTTAACTTTATTTAACGAAATATTTTACGAAATATTCGTGGATTTTGAGTGTTAATGGAATTGTCACTATCTATGATATGTTGCATAATTCAGACAATCAAGGCTGTGTTACAGAATGGTTCCAAACCGAAACTTACTGTGCGTATGTTGTCGAGGACAATCTGAATGACAAACTTGCGCAGTTATGTCTCTAATAGATTATTTCTTAAAAACATTTGACATAGTTTTTTAATTACTCCGTATCAGAGCGAATTATTTGCATTTAAAATGCGCAAAGTGCGCAAATGCCTGCGACAAAAGAAATGAAACTGAAATGACTAAGTGGCAATTTACAAAAAAAAATCATAAACATGGTTGTTGTTGGAAGTAACGAATTGCTACGGGGTATAGTAATACATGTTGTGTATCTCCTCATATTGGCATAATGATATACTTACTGAGAGTTTGTTGTCATAAATTATGTTACAGTCATTCCAGTTAAACTAAAAATCGTGACAATAGATGTGACCATACTAATGCCTTTGTTTGACATGCAAATGAAACGGATCTTCAGCATGTTTTATTATTTGCGTAAACGACCATTCTAGTTCCGAGCATTCAAAAATAGTCGTCGAAAATCGTGACCGATAATGAGTCATTAAATCACTAATTAAAAACTGTATTACCTTGGATTTTATCTTGCTCTTTAAATTGACGTTATTATTTCCGTACTTGTTTGTTAAATTACTTTTTTTACCACTATGTTCATCGAGACGTTTACCTTTCAATGTAGAAAAAGTTCATTGTTTACCGTCTGTGGTTATATCAATCAATGTGTCCTGATAAGACACATGGTTTGCTCGGTGACACCTTTAATTATTTACAGAAATGTAATTTACTTGTATAACTGTTGTGGTATTAAAATGTGACAGTAATAGACTTTACAATAAAACAAACAATTGTCTGAAATGGAAAATACTCAGTTCAGTCAACATTTACTGGTGTTAGTATATGTTGAGGGGCTTGAAGACATGACCTCGTAGCACTGAACCCTGTACATATTTTTGCTGCATCTTGAAAAGGTCAGAGGCGGAAAAAATATTGGCTTCATTTCATCGTGCCAAAGAAAAGCCACATATAATTAAATTGTATAAAATTTATTTCCTCTTTAATCTCTGAATAACTTAATTGCAATGCTTTTAGGTTATTGTTTATTTACAATTGTGTGTTTTGTGATTTATTCTTGGCTAAGTGTGAGATTCGACATGCATTTGATATAGGTGTAAAATACCCGATGCATTGAAGTGATCGTTTCAAGGCGGTGACCCCGGATGTGTTGTATTGTCTTGTCCTGTCTGTAAAAGGAAATTTTAAATATGTCTAAAATAAATGACGGTCGGATGGTGAAACGAGATTCTCTATTGGTGACGTCCACGGTGTTTCAATATGTTCCATCGGATAGTATCATGCCATTTAACTACGTTCCCGTTATATTTATTTTTTGAACTTTTAAGAAATCATGTCAGATTTTAGTAATTAAGTTAACCTAAAGCCGAAAATAAGTAATTATCAAGTTGAAGAGTGCGTTACAGTGTGTGTATATAACATACATTTCGTTGTTTATTACAAATGTTAGGACCGCTAACAAAAAACATTTATACACTTGCGATGATATAACTCGAAGCGCTACTGCTGTGATTTATGTGCAAATGCAGATTAAAACATTTTAAATGCTAAGATATTCATTATTAACCACGATTTATGTAAGGGAATAGAGCGTGAATGCCAATTAAAGGACGTTCTTTCCATTTTATTTTGCAAAACCAAATAATTTTACAACCACCGCAACATTTACGACTTTTTTTTGGCTATGCAAGTCAATGATCTAATCCTACGTCATCATTTGAGAAATAATAAATAAAATCTTGTTGAAGCCGTAACACACATTATTTATTGTGAAAGTGTTTTACATGAAAACGTTTGAATAATTAATACAATTATGTTAATTCCTTTAAACAAGGGGTTAACGAAGATTTTTGAACACCTCTCTATTACAGAGGCCCTTATAACATAATGAGTTTGTTTTTGTCATATCAGGGGAGGGGGTGGGTACTTATTCCCATAAATGTCGTTCAAAAAAGGTTTAATAGGCAATACAAATTTACTGAAGTTTCAACCACAAACAGGAATACGAAATACTCCGTCAAATGTCGCGTTTTTTAACTTCCTTATTCAAGGTTAGACGGTATGACGACCTGACAAAAGGAACGCAAAATAGCAATTACTAAATATTATTGATATCGCCTACAAGAACAATGTACTTCCTTACACATTTTAACCATTCTCTTACTTCACATAATTTTATTTTTTATGTACAACCCAATATAAAGTTTATTTCACACACAACACAAATCAGGTAAACATCTTCAATTAAAGGGACTTGTTCACAGTTTATCAAAATGAGAATTTTTCAACTTTTTGTCACAGATTCAAAAAATAAATGAACAATGTACATCAGTGTTCGAAATAACACTAATGCCACAGACTTATGCTGAAAAAACACTTTCGTTTACGAAAAATCATCGTTAGAAATTGAAAAAATTATAAAGCGTCTCAGACGCGAAACGATCTAAAATGTCGAATTTTTGTGGTATCGTTATATTTTGTAACAACACATAGATAGTTATACAAAGTATAAAATAAATGGCAACTCATGTGGAAACGGATGGTCAGGTTCGCACGTAATGTAGTCGTAAAGACGCAACGACAACCCGAACATAAACCCTGAATTACACACATGCACACGTGAAGACGGAAGGTTAAGGCGCTTTGCTTTTACTCCATGGGACAGTGGTTCGAGCCCTGGTGTGGTAAACTTGTTTTCTCTTACTTTTATTCTTGTTTTTATATTGTAGCCCTTTAGTTCTGATGTTTATTTTTTTTATCAATTTAAAGCATTAAATGACAAACTTCAAAACATGCCAAAATCTGTGAACAAGTCCCTTTAAACTATGATTACAGTTTTTAAACAACAAAAAACCTAATTATCTTACATTTGCTAGTTGCAATAATAATGGACAGTATGAACAAAATTAGATTTTTCACAAAAGAGTTAATTTATACAACAGAATCAATTTATCAAAATCCTAAATGAAAATTTCCCCCAAAAATAAACATGTAAAACACATGTTGCAAGTTCATAAAATAATGAGAAATATAGAAATAAATATATCAGACATCCCTAATTTTGGAAATAAATTAATCCAATTTGGAAGGATGGGATAGTCCACTCGGCATAAATGTGTTAATTGTGCAATGTGTTTTTGTCCTGTGTCTAAATGTGTGGAAATGTGTCATTTGTATCAAATAAAGGAACTTGTAGTGATGATAAGAATGATATTCTGCAAAAGCATTTTTTTTGTTTGAAACAACATACGCGTTTAATAATTTCATATACACGTACACATTTTTTTTTAAAGATTCAAATGTTTTAAATACATAAACTAATAGTATGACTAACTTTCCTGGTTTAATTAAAGAAAAAAATGTTGTTTTATACCGAAAAACAAAATAACTGTATGTCACGCATGACATGATGAGTGTTTCAGATGATAGATTGTCCCCATACTAAAATATGTCATATAACGTAAGAAAACTTGTTAACATGTGGTTATGACCTAACCGAAGGTTACAACTCACCTTACGTTCTCATACGTAAAAGCAGTACATGGTCTGACAAAATAATCACAAAATAACTAGCCCATAAGACATTGAGGGATGATTTTAACATTTATGATTTTTTTTATAATTTTGATATCATTAAAATACTATGTGTTATGTCAACTCGTATAAACTCTGTTTATAACTATAAACATTAAATAATATTCGCTTTGGTACAAGCCTAACGAGTGTAAAAGGTGACAAACGATATGTAAAGTGCTTCGTTACGCATCAAACGTATCCGTATGACAAAACTGCAACGCGAACATTCCTCGGATGGTAGAGTACTACAGTTAAAAAAGTTGTTTTATTTTCGTGTATATCAGCATAAAGATGAAACATCAAATTTTAAAATTATGTTTTAAAACAACATTTATTCACAGGAAAAATACAAATCCAGACAAATAAGAGAAATAATTCTTGTCCGGTATACTTTTATTAGTTATTGACTTATTGCCTAGACAATACACGACATTAATGTTCCGGGCGATTGAAAGCCGTGGGGATATAAACCGGTTTGAAGGAGCACCAAACCTCACACGTACGATAGTAGTAATCACTTAATGTTTATACACAGTTTAATGAAATTAACCTTCAAATGAAACGAAATGCTGAACTCCTTACAGGCCTCTCACATGTTGCATTTATACGCATGCGCACTCGTAAACATAAACGGCAATTCCTAGGCAGATTTGACATAACACATACAACAAAAAGCGAATGAACACTATTACTCAATCAATACTTATTAGACACAATTGAAACTTTACTGACGGGATTGTGTTTTTCTTTCTCATTGGCTACTAGTCCCCGACCATTAAATCTCCCCTCGTTAACACGATTTCAGAATTTAACAGCATATTATACATATTATATATAATAGAAAAACATTTCAGAAAAAATTATCATTGCAGGGTGTAAAACACAACCGTTCTTCTTGAAAACCCTTAACAACAAATGATGCAAACACCCAATATATGTACTCACATACAAATACATAAATACGAACAATACAAGATTTCCTTACCGTATTTTATGCATTTAAAAGTATGTTGAGAAGTATAACTCATGAGACTGCCAGTTGAATTTAATGAATCTTGAAGGCATGACATTTATTATGAGTTGAATAATAATGTAATTAAACATTGCAATATTCATAAAATGAACATGTTTGTGAAGTATATTGACAGCAACACATGCACGGATATGTTGTATCACTCCAAATGCTTTCACTCTGCAGTTAAATAGCATAATTTATGTTTTTTTGTAATTCCATTTTTATTTCCATCGTAAACATATATTTTGCATATAACATATTTGTTTCCGTAAATATACTAAAGTAATATATCTGTTTAACATTTTTTTGGATATAAGTTATGGTACATAGTTATAGCTAACAAAGGACTATGGTTATTTTGAATAAAAAAGTTTATGTTTTAAACAGTGACAGTATCAAACATGGTTTAAAGGTTAACTGATATGGAATAGTATGGGACGAAAAAACACACCCAAAAAAAAGAAAAAGTGTATGTTGCTTTAAGGTAGGTGTATCTCTGTTATAAAGTATATTACATATTTTATTTTTTTATTTTTTCAGGGTATGTGTACTTATTGAGCATAAAACGCGCCCAACGAGTATTAAATATATGTAGTTTATTTTGTATAGTCGCGATTATTTCCTCGAGTTTAATTCTATGATTAAAAAAGAACACAAAAGCATCTATGTGTGGTGTTGTTTTTTCCTGTTTGCATTTAAAGATAAAATATTTAGCCAATAATACTACAGAGTTTATAATGTGTGCATTGTTAGAATCAGCTATGGTCAAATTGCAGAATGATATAATTGCAAAATTTAGTTCAATGTTTTCCAGCCTTTCTAACTTGTTGTAAATAAAGTTTTTGATATCCATCCAAAACTTTTGAATAAAATGACAGTCCCAGAAAACGTGAGTATTGGTTTCTGAGTGCATATAACAAAAATCACATAATGTTGACGGAACAAGATTACATTTGTGGAGGAAGGTATTGTTTGGTAAAATTAGCATGAGGTATTTATATTGGAAATTTCTTAGTTTGGTGTCAATTGTTAATTTGATTGGTTGGCTGAAGATGGTTCCTTGGTTAATGTCTTGATTATTTAGCGTGTCTTTCCACTTATCAAATTGTTTGAACTCTTCCGGTTTGTGTTTTAGTATAAGTGATTTATACACTAGTTTGCAGGTTTTTGTATGTTCTGTTATTTTGTTAAGCATGTATTGCGGTGTTGTATAACTAATATCGTTCTCTTTTAGTTTATTTTTCCATTCAGCGGGTATGCTTTTGACAATTTTATGGTATTTAATATAGTCTGCTTTATTTATTTCATAAAGATTTATAATATCTTGAAAAGTGTAAAATTCTCTTTTCCTAAAGTCGTATATATGTTCAATATATTGAATACCTCTTTCAAACCATGTTTTAATGAAAAAAGTTTTATTTTCGTTTTTAATACATGAATTATTCCAGATAATTTGTTTCTGTATTGGTATTTCATCTTTTTCCAAGGAGACACTGAGCCATCCACACAAAATGTTTTTTAAGAACTCCGATTTTATGTTTAGGTCTTTTACTTCTTTTTCATAATAATTTGATTTTAAAATCAACATTCCGCCATAATTACTTAGCATATTGGTATATATTTTCATCAGTTTTGAGTCTGGTTGAAATAGTAATCTTTTTACCCAACTGGCTTTGAGGGATTTTAAAAATAGGTCAATATCTAACATTTTTAAGCCACCATCGGTGTAATCTTGTATGATTCGTTTTCTGGCAATTTTGTCTGGTTTTTTGTCCCACAGAAATTGGAAACATTGCGATTTTATTTTTGAAATGATATCGTGAGATGGATTTGGCAGCACTGTTAATGGATATACAAGCTTGGGTATTGCAAAATTTTTCAAAACTGTAATTTTTCCAATTAACGATAGTTTCCAACGTTTCCATTTATTTAAACAAGTTTCAAAAGCATGAACTTTTGCAGGAATATTTAATGACATTATTTCTCTTGGTTCGTTGCTAAATTCTATCCCTAAAGTTGAGGCATGGTTAGAGTTCCAGATGAACTGTTTGTGTTTACAAAACTCAATTGGGCTATTTTTAAGTGCACCTATTTTAAGGATTTTACATTTATGCCTGTTTAAAGTAAGTCCGGATATAGCTGCAAATTCGTCTATGATTTTAATTAATGTTTCAAACGATATACGCGAACCGTCAAGTATGAAAGAAGCGTCATCAGCAAAAAGTGATTGTTTTAGTTCTATATTATTAATTTGTATTCCTTTTATTTGTGTGTTAAGCTCTATGTCTATCGACATCAGCTCAATGCATATAATAAACAGGTAAGGCGATAAAGGACATCCTTGTCTGACCCCTTTTTTTATACAAAAAAAATCAGAAAAATGACCATTATTTGTAACACAAGATAATGCATCTTTGTAGAATAACATAACCCACTGTAAAGTGTGTTCATTAAAACCGAAATGGCGGAGGCATTTAAACATAAATTCATGGTCAAGACTGTCGAAGGCTTTATTAAAATCAGAAAAAAATATGAGACCGGCTTCGTTAGTTTCATCCAATTGTTCGATAATTTCTTGTAAAAGTCTAACATTTTCGCCAATGTATCTTCCTTTGATAAAACCGGTTTGATTTGTACTGATTATATGATTTAAGAAAGGTTTTATACGATTGGCAATGGATTTTGTAGCTATTTTGTAGTCAACATTTAAAAGTGAAACAGGCCTCCAGTTATCGATTAAAAGGGTGTCTTTTCCGGTCTTGGGTAGTAAAGTAATAATGCTTTGTTTTTGCAAGTCTGTTAGGTTATTGGAGTCTAAAGAATAGTTAAGGGAGCTTACAACATATTGCTTGATATCTGTCCAAAATATTTTATAAAATTCTGCAGAGATACCATCTGATCCTGGACTTTTATTGTTTTTCATGTCTAGCAATGCTTTAGCGCATTCATGCTCTGATAGATATTTTTGTTCATTTTGCGTTTGTTCTGGACTTATTTTATTGCAAATGTTAGTATAGAAGCGTTCATAATTGTTTATGTCTATATTGGGGTCTTTTTTATAGAGATTTTTATAAAAGTTTGCCGTTTGANATATATTAAAATATAAAAAAAAAACGCCGTGCCAATCCGAATTGGTTGCATTTTAAGTGCCGAAAACTGTTACGCAGAAAGAAAAACACGTATCACCAAAATATGTTAAATGAAACAATATTGTGGCAATTTGACAAAAATGCCTTATGAGGACAGTTGTTACGTCCTGCAAAAATGTTGCTCGTTCTAACACCATATATTTGTATACACTGCCCAATTTCCAATCAGTAAGAGTTGGCATAAGTAAATTATATAACAGGCGTTCAAGATTTTATCAAACAATCGTGACTACAAGAACTCTCTGTACCGAGAGCCATCGTTTGTCATTCTAAAAGGACAGGTCATCAATATATGTTTTTTTCTACATTAACATTGTCTGTTCAATAGTTTCAAATGTCAGTTAAACGGTTTATTAATATACCTGAAACGTAAACAAGCATTATGCTAATAAGGAGGTTATACTTTCGAAAACCTTGGTCGTTTCTTGCTTTTAACTTTGACATAACCATTTGGTTATTTATATCCAAAATTTCGATTACTTTTCACATTATAATATCATGTGGGAAATTATATGTTCATGTGGCATATGTTATTTTTGTCAACGTCGTTTTACGACTCTAAATTCACCACTGTATCTTTATAAAATATTATGTTTTTGATTAAAATCAGTTAGGCTTTATGGTACTGTTTTACCCCTTACTCCAGACTTTCTTAGGACCACGAGCATAGTGAACAAATTGCAATTTATATCTTTCCATAATTTGAAATTAGTTTTGGTTAAAAGATGGCATATGCAATATAGTATATGCTTAAAACTTTACTACATTTATGAAATAATAATTAATCTGTCAAAGGTTGGTCGTGTATATTTAAGAGAAAAAAAAACAATATAAATCTATCGATTGTTGGTAACGTACTGCCTGCGAACCTGTTAATGTTTGGCTAGTTTGACGACCTGAGAAAAGAACCACAATTTATCAGTTACAAAATATGATTAATATGGAAAAAGCCTTAAAGGTATACCTAGGTGCTCACAAAGATTTTTCAATGAATTGTAAACTCATTAAAAGATTGGAAAGCTTTTATTAAATTATACGGATTCTTCGGTTATTGGGCTTCTTTGGCAACTAGTCCTTGAACAGTAAATCCCTTCTTGGTAACACGATTTTGGAACTAAACATTACGACGTACAAAAACTAGACAATCGTGATGCATGTCAGGAAGAAGTTTAAATTAAACACACAAACGAAGACATAATTAAACAATGCAAGGTTAACTTACCTTATTTTGGGCATTTAAACGTTTTGTTGATAAGTATTACTCACCATAATGCAATTTAAATCGTAAATATCGCGAGAACGTGACATTTTTTTCATTATAAGGAGATTTATTATTTAATTAAATTTTGAAATATTCATAAAAATGAACATTTTTTTAAATGACATTGATAGCAGCACAATTACGAATGTGTTTTATCAGTAAAAATTCTCTCAGTCGGCAGTTTCATAGCGCCATTCATGTTGTCGGGGACAATCACATTTACGAACTTGACAATATGTATGTAAAATACCTAAATAGATAAACGAGCCCTTATGATGATCATTGCGAACAAATTGCAATTTATATCTTACTCATATTATGAAATTAGTTTTGGTATGAAAATGTCATAAGCAAAAAAAACGTATATGCTAAAAAATTAACCACATTCATAAAAAATAAAACTGTCAAATGTTTGTCTCGTACATACATGTAATAAATAATCTGTCAAATGTTGGTTTGAGAAATTCCTATGTGTTGGCAAGTTTTACGACCCGAGAGAAGAACCACAATATATCAAATAGGATATATTTAGTATCAAAAACTAAATATAGTTAATATGAAAAAGGTATACCTAAGGTCTCACAAAAAGTTTTAAAGTTTTCAAATGTCGATGTCAGTCCCGGAAAACAGAACATAACAACTAAATACGTTCATTTAAATTAAAAAAAAAAAGAAAATCTTCTCTGCTATTGATTAATTCCGTCAACGCCATAATCACCATGTTTTAATTATTTATTCAGATATTATATAATTTGAAGGACATATTTGTGAATGTATGCTTGATATCACCAGAACGGTTTGACATACGATCAAGTAAGTTTTAATAATAGTTACCTGAGAGTTAAGGATGATTCCTATTGTTAAGACATCAAAATGTTAAAGATATAGGTCAAAGAGGGAAATATATACCATGTTTATTTCTGAATCATATGTATAAACTATACATGATGCGCCCTTTTGTTTTATAAACAGACAAGTCCTACGTGGTGATTTTGTCCTTTTTATTTAACCCTTTGCATGCTGGGAAATTTGTCGTCTGCTAAAATGTCGTCTGCTGAATTTTTAAAATCATCATTTTCTTCACTTTTTTTCAAAGAATACTATCAGAATAGCAAACAGTTTGGATCCTGATGAGACGCCACGTTCTGTGGCGTCTCATCTGGATCCAAACTGTTTGCAAAGGCCTTCAAAATCCGGTTCCAGCGCTCAAAGGGTTAAGGTTGTGTTCTTTTAAGGTCAACGTCCAAGCCAGATTAAGTTTAGCATGGATTGGAAATTAATAACTTTAATTGTTATATCTAATTGTTGTTGTACGTGGACGTTCCTTGACAAAAACACATACATTATTGTTTACCAATGAGGCGCTATCTTTGTAATAGAAAATTACTGAAAACATTCCATGACGTAAAAACGTGATTATCGTAACAAACGTGGCAATACTTCCGTCGAATTAAAGGCATGTTTTTCCTGTTAATATAATTAAGTGGATAGCAAGGAATGTTTCCACTAGCAAAGCAGACAATACATAAAATTGTGGAAAAATGTCATGATATAGTCGACCTAGCTTAGTGGATATGCGGTTTGTAGACACATGCAACCATAATGGTGCCTTTCAATATAATTGTTAGGAACATTTCTTTTTATCCACATAATGTAACTTATTATCTGAATATGGAAAGAAAGCTTGATACCGGGTTACCGTAAGTGAACATGTACTTTGTAGTAGAATGCTCTTAAATGCATGTTTTCATATTGCGATATCTAAGTTGATAACACTAAAGGTTTCTACTTGCCTCATAATATAATGAATATGTGAACACTTTTCTGAAAATATTCGAGATAACATACATAGGCTTCCAAATGGAGGTACTTATTCCCATAAATGTCGTTCACAAAAGGTGTACTAGGCAATATAAATATACTGAATTTTCAACCACAAACAGGAATACAACATACTCTGTCAAATGTTGCGTTTTGTAAAGTTCTTTATTTAAGGTACGCGAAATAGCAATTACTAAATATAATTGATATCGTATAAAAGTATACCAAACTTCTCACCACAATTGTCAGGTTCTAACATGCTTGTTTTATTTCAGGAATCCTATTTTATTGAAACAAACACTAAACAACACATTATAATCTCTTTCACGTTATACTACTATCACGTTGCATTGACCAATTTTGTTTCTTATTTTACGTTGTTCTATTTTTAATTCACATTTAAAACATACATATTCGAACCAACGCTTATTCAAACAAACTCATTTGTTATTTGTAGTTGTAAAAACGGTTTTTATCCATATCTATAACTTCGGCAAAGCCTTACTCATCCATCGTCCATTCTCCCCCCCCCCCCCCCCNTTCATGAATAGGGATACAGAGCTGTTCTCTTTTTTGCACCTTATATTAACATTGTCTAAGAACTCTTCCTTGATGAAAGTGAAGTTTGTCGGCATGTTAATGGTTTATTTAGCTCCCTTTCGCTCAATCACTCCCCTCCTACGGACAACGGACCGGGCCAAGGATTGTTCAATAGAGATGTCGCCACCATACAGCAGACGTTTACGCCGAGCGTTTTTTAAGAACGATTCCCTCTGCAGCCGTTGTAATTGTTCGCACATTCATAACATGGATAGATAGATTTATTACGGTATGGAATACATAAACATGGATATCTAAAACAACATGTATAATACAAAAACGTAGTACACACGAGAATAAATAAACCATGACATGCACACCAACACCAAGGATAACACAAAAAAGAGCGACGCTTATTTCCATTGTGGTCCTTTGTGCTGGTTGCATGACATAGAGAGCTTTTAAACTAACAAAAAGTAGCTTATAAACATTAACCTTATAATAAAGTTCAGACTAGTAAAAAATGTTCAATGGACTGATATCACAGATAAATGACCTAAACTTTATTATCACAGTACAAATCCATATTAAGCATCTAGTATTCACAGAAGGGAATGGACTATACAGAAATATACAGAATTATAGTTATGGATATAAAGAAACTAAAAAATACTTGAAATTAAGACATAAACTTACACATTACGCAATGTCCTTAAAACCTCAAAAAAATAAATAATTTAATATCAACTAAAGGAATGCTGATAAAAACAATATCACAACTTCAGCAATTATAAAAAAAAATCATCAAATGACTAGATCTAGATGAACTGATTAAAATATTCCTATACCGAAACAATAATGATACATAGATAAAATGATATAAAAATGAGAATATTATAAACTGTCCATCAGGTACTTCTTAACAGCTATTCTGAAGGAAGGTAATCTTTCAATACTGGTTATGTCAGCTGTTAAGCTGTTCCACAAAGAACAACCGAGAGTGCAGAAGGACTTGGAACCAAAACCTTTCACCTTTGGAATTGCAAAAGCACCCCTACTACATGACCTTGTGTTATATGAATGGACAGAATCCTGGGGGATAAACGACTCTTCCATATAATCAGGAGCTAAACCATTTTTTACCTTGAAAACATGACAAAGGATAATCTGGTCAACACGTTTAAAGAATAAACCTAATTAACTTATTTTGAGTAACCTGTAGCTTATGTTTAAGCAACTGAGTTAGACCGGGGTACCATATTGAACAGCAATAATCAAAGTGACATTGAATCGAGGACATAATAAGAAGTTTCTTAGTGTGTTGGGTAAGGAAGTCCTTTTTACGATACAAGTATTTCAACCGGGCATTAGCCTTCTGCAAAACAGACCGAGCCATACTTTCAAAAGACAGAGATTGATCCATGGTAGCTCCAAGATATTTGACCGAAGAAGTTGGATTAATCACAGTGCCATTACAATTAATATCAAGGGATGAATTTGACCTAAGTCTATCTATAACACCGCCTTTGATTCGAACTTTTCGTATGAATTCCTGAAGCTCATTCTCTCTAAGTAGAGTCTATGCGCCACGTTGAGATCGTGCCAGTGTCGTTGCATCACATCCGAGCTTATTTGTAACCTACATGTACTGGTCCCGCATACTTTGTACCGTGGTTTCGCTCACTTTACGAACCAGATCTGCAGAAAACGTTTGGAAGGCTTTGCCATACAACTATTTATAGCAAAGCGAGCTAGCTTAGTCCGGATTTCGTCGTCATAGTTGAAGAACTCGACAGGCTTTCTCCTCCGCGATTCTACTTCAACACTTTTTGAACAGCATCGTTAGCAGCCTTACATAAACGTATCACACAATACGAAGCTGTTTATTTCGCTAGCTTCAAGGGAATACACATGTTATAAGCATTTAATATTGTGTTGATGCTTTAAAGGTAAACAATTGTAGTGTTTACATGCTACAGTTTGTTTGTAGTTTTTGTTATCAACAATTTACTGTATGTTTTATTTAATTTATTTATTATTGTACAATATTTTAATTGTAATCAACTGCATGAAAAGGCCAGTGCTTGGTTATTGTATTATTTTATATTGTATCATATTGTATTATATCTTACTCCATTATATTATATTATATGATATTCGTAACAAAACACTAAACGCTCGCACGTTTTATTTCTGAGATTTCTCGTTTTTACTGTTAAAGATTATTGACTAGAAGAGTCATAATTCAATTCATGATCTTTCAGTTTTAAACAATTGTTGACACGATGATTCTTTTTTTATTTTTAATTCATGTATCAAACACATATTTTATTATGTTTTATAGAAACACAAGCAACATAGTAATTTGGTTTCGGCAACCAATAAAACAGTTTATTTCGAGTAGTGCTTGACGATGATCTAAATATATTAAACTATATCTAAAAAGGTTACCTAAATATGAAGAGATATAGCCGATAGTTGCTTTTGTTACATTGCAGCGTCCTTCAGAAAGTTACAGATCTGGTACTATGGTAAGCATACGAACAGTGAGTTATTATATTAAAATGTCTCCTCTTCTATTGCATTTTGATTTGAAATGTATTGCATTGGTGAGGATATGTATGTACAGATACTAACATAAGATTTATAAATAAATTTGGGCCAAGTTTGAGATTAAGTCGCCCTTAAAACGGTTTTTAAACTCTATGCTATGTTTTGCATGTTTATAAGGCGATGACCCTGGTTTTTTATTCAATGGTGTTTATTTTTGACATGTGTCTTACTTTATTGAAAGTGGTAACTGATCTAAAATAGAGGACCTTGCTGTTATGATAACAATGGTTTTCTGCTCGTGCATGTGGAGTTTCACTTTGTTAACCTCATTTACATATTTGATGATTTTGTTTAGATTCCAAAATTATAAACACATATTTGGATTCACCTTCCTGGTTAACTTCAATACAAACAAACAAACAAACCGAAAACAAAACAACAACATGTCTTACATGTACATGAAATGATGAATTTTAAGCTGATATATATTGTCAACAAAATTCCAAAAATGTTCAAAACGTAAGAAAACATGACAACATGTGGTTATGACCATCGTGTACGTAAAAGCTGTGCATGAATGACAAAATAATCACAGAGTATCTAGCCCAAGAGACATTGAGGGATGGTTTTAACATTAATGATTAATGTTGTGGTTTTGAAAAATTAACGAAAGTCGACATCAAAACAATACGTTCTTTGCGGGTCACGCAAAATATACCTTACGCCAATTTTGAGGTCAATGGGACAACCTCGAAATGATAATATGACGAAATATATAATAGTAAATATTACAAATGAGCAAAGCAGAGGTCGGATTGAAAAGGTAAGTCTTGAATTATGGAAAACCTTGGACATAACAGTTCTAGAAAAATGTGTATTTTTCAGTACAGACTTTAATGTGTAGGTATAGGCCATGCACATTCCACGAACTCATGTCGTTTTATTTACTTTTCCTGCGTAAACGCATATGAGTAAAAAGTTATAAGAACTACACAATGTTCATTTTCACGTGTCATTATTTTATTTTTCATTATTTTATTTTCGGTCGGGCCGCTTATGTTATGTTCGCGTCGTATTACTCACATACATGTTGCGTTTCTTTGTGTATTCCGTTTTAGTTTTCTAAACTCACATTCACTTAATATAAAGAGGTTTAAAAAAATAAACGAAATGGAAATATACTCATTTAATAGCGATGTTACTTACAATTATGATCTCTTATACGGTTTCATTATCTTTATAGAATACCTGGCATTGTGTTTATATCACCAAGTGGAATGCTCTCGGGGAATGTTCACCACATTTTAAGTCATTCTAAACCCGAAGTACATTGTATATGCAAAAGAAAGAGGTTCGTATTGTCATACACCTATGAGAGTCAGGGGGGAGGGGGGGGGGGNACACTGTCTATATGTCAAAGCGTTTCGTTGCTGCAATGAAGCCTTGTACACTTCTTAAATAGATTTGTGTTGTGTTTAAATAAAAGCAGATCATCTCCAAATTGAAGATTGTTTAAGGTCAATGGACAGATTTGAAAGAAAGGAATGACGTATGTTATCAAAATTTGGGCACTGCAAGAAGTAGTGGGATGGCGTTTCTTCTGCACCACCCGAGCAAAGAGGACTATTAGTGATGTTTCTACGACGTAACTCATAGTTTGCGTTTTCCGATATTGTTTAGAGAAGGCGATCGTGTGCGGTTTGTGAGTTTGTGTTTGAAGACAGTTACCGTTGTTGCGTTTCGTGTGGGCGATGGAAAAAAAATTCCATAATAGAATAGTTGCGGGTAGAAATGAAGACCCGTTCAGCTGAGTCCGCAAATGTTTTACCAAATGATTAAGCGGTATGATGTACATGCGGAATTCCATGTTCAGTTTTAAATTTGTCTGCGACCACATGTGTAACGATGTTACTGACCAGAGGGTCTTTGTAGTTCTCCCTTGAGGCGTTGCTAGTGTCTTGACCAATCACCTTCAATGCCTCCAGGGACCGGATGGTCGCCGTGTACCAGTCCTCGCAGAATTCCGTCTCGTGATTGCGTTGCTGCTGACGTTGGACATCAACACTACGTCGCGTTGACCTACGTTCCACTAAACCATATCACTTAAATCGTCATTGCCATATTTGAAACTGGTTTCATGACTCGGTTTTGTTTCCGATGCATTTTTTGCCCGAGAGTGCGCTCCAGAACGTTGATGACCGTTTTCTGTGTGTGAAATTTGCAGATTATTTGTGTCGTGTTCTGACAAAACTGGGCAAAATGCTTGTGCGTAAATTGTCATCCCAGATTAGCCTGTGCTATCCACACAGGCTAATCAGGGACGACAATTTCCGCTTTTATGGAATTTTTGGTTTAAATGATGTCTCTTCTTAGCGAAAATCTAGTTAAGGCGGAAAGTGTCGTCCCGGATAAGCTTGTGCGAACTGCACAGGCTAATCTGGGATGACACTTTTCGCACAAGCATTGTGTCCAGTTTTCTCAGAACACGCCACATTTGTGTAATCGGTCGTTTGTTTCATTCTTTCCAATGTCAAAAATTATCTGCCACCGTCAATAACATTGAAAAATGCATAAAAATGAGTATCCGTGTTTTCATACGACTGACTGATTGGGTTGAACCGGGACTTTCGTTGCTTAATATTTTCTGCCTTCGGCCCGTGTCCATCAAACGAAAGCTTGCGATCGTCTGTGGGCTGCTCCAATATTTTCTTGACGAGTTTCAGGGACGATGACGTCGCCTTGCATAATCCGACAACTACAAAGTCATATTTGAGAATCGCCGACAATTGAACGGGATGGGAATGCTTATCAAGATACTCCATTAAAAAATGGTGGCCTGTAGCCCCATACAGATTATCACAGAACTCCTGTAAACATTTGATGTTGTGATGGACAGCGTTGAAGTTGGAGGTTCCAGTCAGGCTCGCGTTGCTTTTAGATCTTAATCAAAGGAAATTCGAACCCGCGACGTCAATCCGTGTAAAAGCAGGCGCAGACGACATGATATGAACGACAATGGCGCGGACCTGGCTAGAGCTGATAACGATGCGGAAAATGTTCTAATCGATTCCGTTGTTATCCAGATGAATTTGTACATTTTCTCTGTCCGCCAGGGCTTTTGATTGGAAAGTTATGGCGGAAAAGACACCGACAAATATCCGATATAAAAGTCCGACGACAGTCGCATCAGTGTGGATGTTTTCAGCATCAACTGGTTTACTAGCGCGTTTATGTTGACCAACGTTGACATTTCGTTATGTGTTACTTTTATATAAAACATAACGTGTTTAATGCTTCGCAATATTTTCTAAAGTCTGAATATTATTAATGTTTGAGTGCATTTGATGGTATCTCCACGAACTGCTTATAGCATCAAATTTCATTTATATAAAAGCCATCAACACAAACGAACAAAACATGTGTCCCTTAATGACCAAATAACCATCCACTTTAAATGACACCATGAAAACAAATATTTCATGTATTTAATCAACCATTGAAGGACATTTAATTTTATGTAGATATGCGTGTTTTGAGATTGCAGACAGTATCGTTCTAATGACCAGGGAAGAGATCAGTTCCGAGACGGTTGCTTACCGGAAGCACTGTCGATTGCCATGAATGCGCGCGCCTTTCACTTCAATGTCAATGTGATGATGTCAACTTAAAGGGAATTGTTCACAAGTTGAAATTTTGACAAATGTTCTGTGTTCTTTCCAACATTTCAAAATCAAATGAATACAGAAAATAATGGAGTGAAATAAAACTATTCCTATATTAAAATGTATTTCCAATACAATTTGCGGATGAGTGATCTGCATTTAAAAATGATAAATTAATAAAAGGATTTGTTATGGGAAACGATGAATTCGGAACGTTTCTTTTTTAGCGTTTATATTGCTTACCACGCGAATATCGCTTTTATGAAGTTCAAATAGTCGGCCATGTATAAGCATGAACCGGTAATACTTCAGCCAGGGTTCAAATTTCTTTTCATTTTTTTAAGTCGAACAATCGGGTGTACATGAACCGTAAATATCCGGTATTACCGGTAAACCAAGGAATTGCGATTCGATTTTTAATTATCTTTAAAGCTATTCTGTAGTGAATAAAATGGTTCCAACGTATATTATAATCAATTCTGATATTCATGTGAGTATAAATCGTATAGTGAGTATAAATCGTATAGTTTGCTTATGTTTAATATGTTTAATATGTCCCAAACATCTATTTCATTTGTTTTTATTTTGTTTACACAATTTGAATCATTATTTCAAAGTCTACTAAACATATTAATAAGATTGTATTACGGTGGGCGCTAAGAATGTTTTTAAAAAGCTCGTAATATCCATTCTCTGTGGCTCTCTCATCACGTTTCCTGGATTCAGATTGTGTCTTGGATCAAGTACGCATTGCCTAACGGCAGATCACAAACGCAGAAAATACAATTAAGTTTGTGAACGAATGTTGCACTTTTGCACAGTATGAGATAAAAAAATGTATTTTAGCGTCAAATCAAATATCCGTTTTCCTACAAAACAATCGCCCTAATCATGTTTTGTATTTCAATTGTCTGACTTTAAGGTTTGCAATCAATGTTATGGGATATTGATGTATACCTCTCACCTTACAAGACATTAACGGTAGCCTATTTTTGATTTGTGTATGTTTCAGCTTAAATACAGGACCAGTAGCAAATGTATACCGTTTACCTGTCACTTCTTATATAACAGCACTTTTCACTAGCATATACTTAATATTGTCCACACATTAAATGCATCATGGGCATTTCTGAGTCATTTTTGCGGTTCAAATACCCCTAAACCAATATTAACTTCCAACGCTTTACACACGGTTCCAAGGCTGGGACTTTATTTGACCCATTTGCGTGTGTTATGCGCTTTTGTGGTGTACCGTGCTGTTTTTGGTATATTGCCATGAATCAAGGGCTTATTTGTTAGTTCAACTCTGCTATACAAATTATGTTAATACCTATAAAAATACAATTATATTCGCTATGGAAGATTCCTAACTTGTGTTAAAGGTGACAAAATATTTTTAAAATGCTTCTGTATGTATCCAAAGTATCCGTACGACAACACTGCAATGCGAACATTACTCAGATGGTAGAGAAATACACTAAAAAAGGTGATTGTATGTGTTTTTTAAGACTCAATTATTTAATTAGGCACTATATTACGTCATATGCCAAATGGAAGACGAGTATTTCTTGTGATATGGCCAATATACAAAACAGGTATGCATCCATCCTTCCAAATGATTCAGATGAAATTAGTTACAAATAAACAAATTTATTATTGGTTTATCGTATCCAAAGCTGTAACCTTGTATTAATAAAATAAACAAAAACAAATTCGTAGCGATGTTACGATATTTCAATTAATGTTCATGAACATTTATCACGCACGGATTTGAAAACAAATAATAAAAAAACTGATAATTATGAGCAGCAGTAATGTGTTCTCGGTTTTATTTACAACAACGAAAAACTGAACCCATAACAGGCCGCGTACACGTAGAATTTCTACGCATCCGCATTTGTAAACGAAAATCCCCAGCCAATTATCACACAACACATGATACAAACAGCGACTAAACCCTGTTATTTTATAAATACTAACTAGAAACAGTTGGAAATATGCAGAACTAACGGTAGTGCGTTTCTGAGATGAATTGTGTTCTCATTTAACAAGATAGAAGACAAGTTTTTTATTTTATTAAAATATCACGGTTCTTCAGTTATTCGTCCTCTTCGGCTACTAATCATCGACCAGTAAATCCCTCCTTCTAACCCGATTAAATAACCTAACATCATATACTACAAGTTACTGATCATAAAAAGGTAGTATCACAGGGTGTGAAACGCAAACGTTTTTCATGCAATTATTAAAACACTTTAAAACGAAGCCAAATCATGCAAAACACACAATACATATACACGCATATGAAGAATTAATTAAGAAAACTGCAAGGTAGTTTTACTTCATATGATGCACGTAAAAAGGTTGTGTATAAGTTCATAGTGCAATTTGAATTAAATGCATAGTGAAGGCGTGTCATTTATTAAAAGTGAAATTATCATTTAAATAATATGATATGTATATATTGATATTGAAATATTCATAAAATAAACATGTTTGTGAATGTCATTTACAGCGGATGTGTTTTACCACTGAAAAGGTTCTTTGTTAGCAGTTTCATAGCGTCATTTATGTTATCGAGGACAATAACGTAAAAAACTTTAGCATATACTGTGTCAGAAAGTGTATTTATGTATTGGACATTTTACTTATTATTATCCCCACGCTTTTTGAAAAAAGGTGGGGATATTGTGGTTATCTCCGCCGTCCGTCCGTCTGTCTGTCCGTCTGTCCGTCCGTCCTGGCCAATATCTCCTCATACACTATTAGCACTAGAACCTTGAAACTTACACACATGGTAGCTATGAGCATATGTGCGACCCTGCACTATTTGGAATTTTGATCTGACCCCTGGGTCAACAGTTATGGGGGTTGGGGTGGGGCCGGGTCGCAGATTTTCACTATATTTTTTAGGTTCTTTTACATTAACTTCTTCATCTCTACACCGATTTACTTCAAATTGATACTGGACCTCTCTTATGACAATACGGTCAATATCAACCATGCATGGCCCCATTCCCAACCCTGGGGCGCCCCGCCCACATAGGCCACACCCACCCAAAATTGCCTTTTACTATAATTTCTTCATTTCTACACGGATTCACTTCAAATTGATACTGAACTTCTCTTATGACAATACGGTCAATCTCAACTATGCATGGCCCCATTACCAACCCTGGGGCGCCCCGCCCACATAGACCACACCCACCCAAAATTGCCTTTTACTATAATTTCTTCATTTCTACACCGATTCACTTCAAATTGATACTGAACTTCTCTTATGACAATACGGTCAATCTCAACTATGCATGGCCCCATTACCAACCCTGGGGCGCCCCGCCCACATAGACCACACCCACCCAAAATTGCCTTTTACTATAATTTCTTCATTTCTACACCGATTCACTTCAAATTGATACTGAACTTCTCTTATGACAATACGGTCAATCTCAACTATGCATGGCCCCATTACCAACCCTGGGGCGCCCTGCCCACATAGGTCACACCCACCCAAAATTGCCTTTACTATAACTTCTTCATTTCTACACCAATTCACTTCTAATTGATACTGAACTTCTCTTATGACAATACGGTCAATCTCGACTATGCATGGCCCCATTACCAACCCTGGGGCACACCTAGGTCAAACATTCGGCGTGGGGATACGCGTCGGCCTCTGCCGCGCCATTTCTAGTTTACTAAGTGATTGCTTTTTACTGCAAACCGTAACGACGAAAGAAAAACATCTATCAAAATATCTTAAAATAAAGAATAATTGTGACCATTGACCGAAATGCTTTATAAAATCAGTTGTAACGAGTTGTTATGAAGTATTGCAAAACGTTGTTTATTCATATTTCATATCGGGGGTGAAAGCGAAACAGCTCTAAGTGCATTTTTCAAAAATGTTCAGGAAAAGGTTAAAACTGTATCAGAAGAACAATTAAAACAATGAAGGCTACATAATTTAAAGTTATATTGATAATAGTCTGTTCTAATCACATTTTTTTAAACATGTTTGTATTTTCACAAATAAAGAAGTTATTTGAAAAAATGCCACTTAGACCCTTTTTGCCCTGAAATTTCATATTTTTTGTACTTGATGTTAAGAGCGAAAAAGTTCTAAGTGATTTTAAAGCTGCGTTAAATGATTACTTTACAGTATTTATTTCATATGCAATACTTTCCACATTTTGAAACTAAGAATATTATAAATAAAATGCAAAAATGGCACTTAAAACCTTTTCGCAATGAAAAAAGTATTTCTTTTAACTTATTTTTAATAGCGAAAAGTTATAAGTGACATTAAGTGAATTGAAAAATATTGAAAATTCTCTCTTTATTGCATATATTTGAAGTTAAATACTCTTAACATATTTCATACAAGTATTTTTTTTTTTAATTTGGCAAAACTGTTTCCCAGAACCGTTTTTCTTTCAACAGATAGCATAAAAATATTGTTTTTTTTTATATCATTTAATACTGCTAAAAAGTTAAATGTGACAATTTATCTTATTTTATTCTTAATACTTTTTTGCAGTTGTTTGTTACCTTAACATCGGAACTGTAAAAAAAACGTATTTATTCAAATATCTCAAAACACTGGATGTTATTTTTTTATGTTGTATTTAAAAAAAATAAAAAATAACTAGATACACTTTTATGAAAGTATAGTAGTATGTTGTGTGTATTTTCAAATATCAGTAACATGTTATACAAGGTGTATTGTATCAACAAACTTGAATGACCCTTATTTTTTTCATTCCTAACTGAAACACGTATTGGAAATCTATGTTGATTTTTCTATCATTTTGCTATATTCTATCATATTTGTTAAATTAATATAATAATTATAATATTATACTTTTGCAGATTTTGGACTTATTTTGTAGTCTTAAGTCATGTCCATTATACAACGAACGTTATGGGAAATTTATTTACAAACTATATATATTTAACAATTTACAATAATAATTTTTTTTTAGGGCATTATGAATTTTACATATAGAGAACGTGGTATATCTCGACCTTTTCATAGAAAGTACACACTCACACGTCAAGCACACAAAAGCATCCACCATAATGCAAAAGGCACTGTTCTGAGCAAATTTACAAAATATCATAATTTTCACAAATTGACATCATTTAGTCGTTTGATTACATCTCAGCGGAATTGTAACCTGCTGATTTACATCAACTGGCACAGATACCAAGCAAAACACATCACACCAGAATACAAACTAACCGATGAGCATCCATTAGCAGAGTAACCAACCAAATCACATCACACCAGAATGGTTACCTACTGATTTACATTCCACCATATCAGTAACAAACCGAATCACATCACACCAGAATGGTTATCTTCTGATTAACATTTCACCATATCAGTAACCAACCAAATCACATCACACCAAAATAGTTACCTACTGATTAACCATATCAGTAACCAACCGAATCAAATCACACCAGAATGGTTACCTGGTCATTCACAATTACCCAGATCAGTTACCAACTGAATCAAATAACACCAGAATGGTGACCTTCTGATTTACATTTCACCAGATCAGTTACCAACAAAATTACATATCACAAATATGGTAACCAACCAACTCACAATTCACCAGCATGGTTATCTTCACATCATATCATCAGACTTATGAGCACAGTTTCTTACGATTTCACATCTTTCCAGACAAGTTATTCGTGGATTGACCAACTTATTCAAATCAAACCTCATTAACAAATTAGTGTTTGTAAATACCACAATTACAACTAAATTACAATTATGTTTGTTACAATTATTTATTGAGAAATGTTATATTTTACTGTCTATGTAAACAACTAACAAGGTACTAGGTAATTCCGAACGCGTTTTTCATGAGGAAGCAAACTAGAAAGATATAAAGGTATCTGCCTTTTTACCATAACAGAAGTTAACATTCTTATCACAACACACTTTTATGAGTTTATTCTTCTTGGTTGTGTAACAAAAGAAATTGTTTTACATTCAGAACTAGGTAGAAGTCAAAACAAGGATCACATCTCTTTGACATTCATTCCAAATTCAACTAGCTTTTATGCAATTAAGGTTTCAATTTTTCAATTAGCTTTATAGTTTAAAGTATAGACAGGTATGTATAAAACATAATATGAAATAGCCATACATTCCTTATATTAATGTTGTCAAAAAGTTTATAAAAAGATGTTATACAAACAAAATAAGTAAGACAAATTAAAAACAATCCCAAAGTTATGTGCGAAAAATGTCTAAGTTCATAATTTTATCAATATTTTTCATCAGTTACATAATATTATCTGTTCTGGATATTTTCCAAATACAAATATATTATTTATTGTAAAGATATTCCTCAATTATTGATAAAAATGTCATTTAGAATTAACATTAACAACCTGAATGCGAAAGAGCTCTAAGTAGCACTTCACTGCACATAGAGCCTTTTCGCACTTAAAAATAAATTAAATTTCACTTAGAGCTTTAGGACAAATTTCAATTTTACGCTTCATTTGATCGCCTGGAACTAAGATATTTTAATACATGATGGGCATTGGTGTTGCGATACAAAATATACAAACAATTCATTTTGTGAACAAATGTCAGTGAGAGCTGTTTCGCTTTCACTTCTCGATATACATGTATTGGAAAACTGACACTAATTTCAACCATTAAGATAACAGAAATTATATAACATGCATTCAAAATAAAGCTTAAAATCTTAAGGCGACCTCGGTCTCAACTTGTTTGATTTGTTATTTTTCATTTTACTCTTCGCCGATGACATGGTCTTGATCGGTAAGTCAGTTGAGGAGTTACAAACAAGTATTAAAAAATATATTTACTTCTTGCAAACAATGGGGCTTAGAAGTAAATACCGTGAACACAAAAACGGGTCGCCCACAAAAACTATGGTCTTGGGAAAACGAGGTCAAATAAAAAAAATACCGAAAACATGGTCTTACAATAATATAGAATTACAAAATGTTGATAATTTCAACTATCTCGGATAGTATTTCAATACACAGAAGGCTTTCAGCTGGGAAGTCAGCATGTGATCGGAAATACAGTATAGGCACGAAACGTTTTGTTACCAAATGTTAAAACATATGACGTCACTCCTCGTATTGCGTTGCAGTCGTTCGACGCCTGTGTATCCGCGACATTAAATTACGCTTGTGCGGTTTTAGGTTTTAATAAATCCAATGAAATCGAAATGATACATCTGAAATACTGCGAATAAGTATAAGGCGTTAAACAAATTACTTGTACTGCAGCTGTTTATTCGGAATTAGGACGGTATCCTACATATTTTCAACAGTAACTAAATTCTTGTTACATATTTGTATTCAGAAAATGTGGATATTAAAACAGCATAATCTACATCATTACGTTTATGTGTTCATCTTGAAATACCATTTTTTTGTAAAGATTCATATAAAGTTGTATATATGTACGCTAAATATTCACATACATGTGTGTATGTAATGATATAACTTAGATATACTTAAAGTTTAATAACCGTAAAATTGATACATATGCATGTTAGGAATGTGTTTAAGTTAACTTTGTCACGCATATTCATCGATATAATTAATGCAAACATTGCATATGCAATCTCAGGTGTGTTCATCTTGAAATACCATTATTTGTAAATATTCATATGAAGTTGTATATATGCACGCTGTATATTCACATGCATGTATGTATGTAATGAAATAACTTAGATACATTCAGTTTTATAACTGTAAAATTGATACATATGCATGTTAGGAAAGTTAACTTTATCACGCATATTTATCTATAGAATATGATAGAATTAATACAAACTTATTAATGCAGTCTAAAATTAAGTTCCACGTAAATAATTTATTTTAAATCATTTATTTTTAATATTCTACGTAAATACTCTCGTTTTGAAACATCGGTATCAATATCTTCCTCACCCTTCTGTAAATTCTTATAATCGTATGTCTTGTAAGTAAATCAGTAAATATAAGATGTGCAGTTGCAATATTAGATGCAGTTATTTATTCCCTTCAAAATCTACCATGTTAACCAGTTCATAAAACTTTTGTCCAACTTCTATCTTCTACCATTTTTATTAATTGTATAATGCATATATGCTGTAGGCTATGACCTTGAATAAGATTTATTGCTGAATAAATGTTGTTGTTGTTGTTGTTGTTGTTGTTGTTTACCCGAGAAAGGATACTAGTCATGGGCCTCGCAGGTGCATACACTTCTAATTTATTTGGTTTTAGAGACGTTTGGGCAAATCCCTTTAAATATAGACCAAACGAATTTGTGCAATTTTTTAACGTAGAATAATTGATTGTTTTTTTTTTTACAGCCGACATCGACTCTAGTGCTTTATTAAACCATTTATATATATATATTAAACGGATTCGTTTGCACCAGCAGTTTATCTCGGTAGATTATTTAATAAGACTTACCGCCGCTCATTGTCTCGCACTCGATTATCATCGCATGGCTTAAGAATAGAAACGAGTCGAAACTGTTCTGATAGACTTCCGAGAAAGAAGAGGACATACTTTCTGTGCAACAGCCACGATATTGAGAATGAATTCCACTTTATCATGATTTATATTTTTTATACAGAATTACGCAATCGCTTTTTAAAAAGGTATTATTATAATAGGCCGACTTTGTTTATATTCATTCAGCTTGTTAAAACCACCAAAACATCAGAACTCATTGGACTGTCTAAGTATATCTTTTTCGCAAATAAACATAAAATCGACTTAATCAATATGAATCAATGACATCACATTATTGCTGGATGTTTAAGTGTATATTTACAAATGTGTTTGTTATATAAGTTCTGCTATTGAATGCCACTGTGATTGTCAAACTGTATGCATTGTCTGCTCAAGTTTGTCGTCGTTAATTGTATCTGATTATAGAAATGGTTAAATATTATTTAAGTTGTAGTAAAAATTAATCTAATATCAATTTTGTTTCAGTAATACATAGACCTTAAATAGTTATCCACATTGAATATGTTAAGAACATTCTCCGAATGACAATTATGTCAATCACATTCCCTCCATATGCTATTCTATTGAAATATTTGCTATGTTTATATGGCTATGTACTGATTGTATTCGTCAATAAAATTGTCTGTCCTTAAATCGTGACATCAAGCGATATTTTGTAACAATAAATGGTTGTTCATGTGGGCAATTGTTTGTTGTTATGGCAAATGTTAATTTCTAAACGTCGTTTAACGACTCTAATAAAACCTGTTGTTTGCAGTTTTGCACTCTAATAAAACCTGTTGTTTGCCGTTTTGCACATATTTTTGTCATATAACTCATATTTTATTTTATTTTATATCAAATGTGGTCTGAAAGTTACAATTGTGGCTTTGACAAATTAGAAAGCAAAAACCACAACAACACACATTTATTTATAATGAATTATTATTCAATTGTATCTTAATTATGGTGCACTCAAACGTATACTCTTGGAGTGCAAAAGCTATGATATTTCTATTTTCTGTTGTTAAAGGTGCCTTAATTGATGACAGCACATGATTTGCTGGTTTGTTTTGAAATATTGTTAATAGGCCGGGATCTAGCTCATACTTGGTTTATTTCATCGTCACTAGAAATGCCTTGGAGCAGTTAAACGGCTATTAACGTGTGAACCTATTTTCTGTGGAACTTAGACATAAGCATTGAATTGGTTATGATGTAATCCACTAACTTGAAATATAAGCGAATACATCACATGCTCAGTTTGTGTGTGGAGAAGAACAAACCTTTCGCGCATTCCATGTTATAATATTAACAGGAAAGATGTTTGTTAGTGCCATTACTTAGGTACATAAACATGGTAACTGGATATCTTTTTTTTTAAGCCTATTTATTCTGAGGGTAACAAGAATAATTTCAGATAACTACTGTCGCTATTTGTTAACACTAAGTAATTGGATAAGACATATGACTAAAATGTGTATGATACAATTTCATTTTTACAATGTATGTTATCAATTACCTTCAAAACAATAAGCATACAATGTATATGACTGTAGCGAAAATGCTGCCAGTCAACTAACTGTTTTCTTGGTGGCTTGTAACCCCAAATCCGGAAGTTGATTGTCGTAAAACCATAGTCGTACAAGTTGATCTCCCTGTTCAGTCTACATAGACTGGCCCGTATAATGGAATTGCCCAGTAATTCTCGGGGTATATAAGCGCGGGTCGACAGTCATTTCTCTCTCTTGCAGGTCGGACCATAAAGAACTCGTGAAGAGGCCGGTAGGACCTGTAAATAAACTCTGATTCAAAAAAACATTTCTCTCTCTCTGAACGTAGCTGACGCTTGGTTAACATCGTGAAAACTACATATACACTAACACACACATTACGGAAAGAAGGGGAATTATTTTAACATTATTGACTGATACAAAGGGAATCCTGATTATAGTGTCTGTACGGATCATTGAGATACGTGCAGCATTTAGGAGACCCTGGGCTTCAAACCCGTGGTTCGGTAGTAGGACTTGGGTCATTGAGACACCGTCTGAACAAGAACTACATTATTAGAGGTCTTTTCAGTCAGTGTGTGAGATTTAGGAACCTGTCTTTTGCCCTCGTTTCATGCCTATGGTTTCATGCATAGGGTTTCATGCATAGGGTTTGATGCCTATGGTTTCATGCATAGGGTTTCATGCATAGGGTTTCATGCATAGGGTTTCATGCATAGGGTTTCATGCATAGGGTTTCATGCATAGGGTTTCATGCATAGGGTTTCATGCATAGGGTTTCATGCATAGGGTTTCATGCATAGGGTTTCATGCATAGGGTTTCATGCATAGGGTTTCATGCATAGGGTTTCATGCATAGGGTTTCATGCATAGGGTTTCATGCATAGGGTTTCATGCATAGGGTTTCATGCATAGGGTTTCATGCATAGGGTTTCATGCATAGGGTTTCATGCATAGGGTTTCATGCATAGGGTTTCATGCATAGGGTTTCATGCATAGGGTTTCATGCATGGTGTTTCGTGCATAGGGTTTGATACCTATGGTTTCATGCATGGTGTTTCATGCATAGGGTTTCATGCATAGGGTTTCGTGCATAGGGTTTCATGCATAGGGTTTCATGCATGGTGTTTCGTGCATAGGGTTTGATACCTATGGTTTCATGCATGGTGTTTCATGCATAGGGTTTCATGCATAGGGTTTCATGCATAGGGTTTCATGCATAGGGTTTCATGCATAGGGTTTCATGCATAGGGTTTCATGCATGGTGTTTAGTACATAGGGTTTAGTGTGTGTGGTTTTGTGTATGATGTTTGAGATAAAGGTTTAAATGCCCATCATTTTTGTGTATAATGTGAGTTCATACTAACAGTTTCATGGTAAAAGATTCGAACTTGAGGGTTCCTGGTCGAGATTTATCAGAGAGAAATCAGGGTAGTAGTTTGGGGAGATAGGTTTTGATTATATTTGTTCTGTTTAGAGTAGTGTAGTATCGTGTAATTATCGTTGTTATTTTTGTTTGTTTCCAATCAACTTGGCAAGGTAGCCACAAGGAAAATTCATTATAACCATTCTGTACGATTCGTCCGGTGAGCTAGCCGTTGTTGTATATATATATAAGGGACGGATCGCTACATGACTAACTGTTTTCAGATTTTCGGTAACCCAAACAGAGTGTGTATAGGAAACTCCAGTTGAGGGAATGATCAAACGTATACATAATACTAAATATTAAATTCGTGATAATGCGCTTAAGCACTTGATAATACTTACTTTGTGACAGGTTTTGATACATTTTATATAGACCTGTAGAAGGAATTAACAGGACAATCAAAAGGAACGGACGGAAGGACGTCCAGACGGACGGATAGACAGAGCGATTACTAAAACCACAATACCATGGCATAAAAACAATATGTAAACTGTCTATGCAATTGACTTATTAGGTCCACGAAATAATGTCCTTGTTTTAATTATTTATTTTCAGAAATATATAATTTAAAGAACATATTTGGAATTATATACATGATATCTGGGGAACGATTCGACTTACGATCATGTAAGTTGTAATACTAATTACCTGACAGGAAAGGCTGATTACGATTGATCAAAGATTACATATCAAAGCTCTAGGTCATAGAGCCATATTTTTTTTGAAATATATATTCAAATAATAAATAAGGTATTCTTATTTATACATATACATGGCTTACTTTGTGACGGTTGGTCGATTTGAATTAATTGTGTGCTATAATAAGGTTAAGGTCAAAGCCATATGAAATACATGTGCATTGCGAATTAAAAAGATAAATTGTTCATATCAGTTTGTTTTTATTGGCGCTTCTTGAAAAACCTTTAGAATATTTTTAAACAAATGAAGCGCACTCCTTGTAACAGTAAAGATCTAATTTAATTACTCTACGTAAAAAATAAATGTTTGTAGCGAACGTGACTCCATCGCACCAACAGTAAGGTTTTTCAAGTTAAAAAAACTGATTGAATAGCACGCAATTTTTCCACTTGCCCTGCAAATAATAAATGAATATAAAGACAATTTTCAGTAATAGTCTACATTGCTAATCGTTGGTAAACCCATGCAACAAATTGTTTTCCTTCTAAGAAAATTATTACGAACTTTTATTTTATCCACATAATTTAACTGATTATGTGGACAGACACTTCGATATCGTGCTACCGTGAGTGAACAAGTACTTGGCAGAGGAGGGCTCTAAAGTGCATTGTTTTCTGTTGAGATAACTAAGTTGATTACACTTATGGTTCTACTCGCAAGACAATAAATGAATATGTGAAAACTTTTCTGAAAAGATTTGATTAAGCAATGTTGATATCTTTTTTGCCGAAATACGCAACCAAATATAACAAATTAAAGCATTTCCGGTCCATTAACGAACGTTTGTCAGATATGATTGACAGGCAACGCCTTCATGTTTTTGAACCACAACATGCACAAAACATGTGTCCTGACAAAACACGAATATGCGAGAACACTTAAACTATTTAATATATATCGTTTATTAAAAAAACACACACAAGAGCTTTTGTTCTTTATAATTTGTCAGTTTGATTGAAGGTATTTCCTATGTGTGGGCAACAATGTGTCAACATTGAGTGTTGCAACATCTCCCACGTGGTGGTTAAACAAGCGCATGCTTAGAAGCATACGCTTCAAAATTAAACAGGGTTTGGAAATGGAGTAAATACGATTTTCAATGTATATATTTTTTTCTATAGATCTATGTAAAAAAAAACAAATGACTCTGGATGACTTATACTCACAAGCGTAACATCCAATTGAAGCAAATATGATACAACTTTAACATTTTGTTTTGAAAAGACACAGATTCATAAAACAAAATCATGGACACAGTATACTGATGTGAAACATGCATGTTTTACAAACATGACGAAATAATTCAGAATAATGTTTGGCTGTCTGCCCTGAAATATAAATAAAGAACTAAAAATACCAAAACAGAGTCCCTTCCATGAATGTAATTCTCATCGTACTGCAATTTCAATCAAAGAGATCGTGAAGACCTGACATTTACTATTATCGGAATTATTATTCGACTAAATTGTTTATTTAAGCGATTCAAGCTGTGTTACAAAAATAATTATTTACATAATTGATACTGTATTAAATAATTCAGAAGTGATTCAATCGAAGATGTTTTACATAATTTAGAATGTTCACAATCAATGCTTTGTTACATTATTTAGAATTCACACATTCAAAGCTGTAAATTAGAAATCGTTTAGCGGTCTCATAAAGTCACTTTCTATGCGTATGTTATTTAAGACAACATGAATGGCAAACGTGCGCAGTTATGTCTCTTATAGTTTATTTCTTATTACATTTTACATATTATATTATATCATTCCGTATAAGCACGATTTGTTTATATTTTAAGTGCACGAAATGACCAAATTAGTGCAACAAAATAATTGGAACTTAATGACTTTGTGAAAAGGTACTAAAATACTTCACAGAGTTTTTATGGGTTATAAAAAATTGCTACGATGTTTATAAAAATATGTTGTGGATTTCCTTATATTGGCATACTCGTAATAGGCATATTACTGACAGTTTGCTGTCATAAATTATGTCACAGTCATTCCAGATTCAACAAAACAAATAGTGACAAGATGTGACCATAACAAGAGCCCTTGTTTGACATACAAATGTTACGGATATGCAGCATGTTTAATTATTTGCGAAAAGACAGTTCTAGCTCCAGGCGTTCGAAAATAGTCAACGAAGATCGTGACCGATAATGAGTCATTAAATCACTAATTAATACCTTTATTACCTTGGATTTTATGTTGCTCTTTTAATTGACTTCATTATTTCCGTACTTGTTTAGTAAATAACATAATTTTTTACCATTTTGTTCATTCGAGAAGTTTCCCTTTCAATGTGGAAAAAGTTCATTGTTTACCGTCTGTGGTTATATCAATCAATGTGTCTTGATAAGACACATTGTTTGCTCGGTGACACCTTTAATTATTTACAGAAATGTAATTTACTTGTATAATCGTTGTGGTATTAAAATGTGACAATACTAGCCCTTAAAATAAAACCACATTTGTCTGAAATGGAAAATACTCAGTGCAGTTACATGTACTGGTTTTAGTATATGTTGAGGGGCTTGAAGGCATTACTTCGTTGCACTGAACCCTGTACATATTTATGTCGTGGTCTGAGAAAACTGGGCATAATGCTTGTGCGTTAAGGGTCATCCCAGATTAGCCTGTGCAGTCCGCACAGGCTAATCAGGGACGACACTTTCCGCTTAAACTGGATTTTCGCTAAGAAGAGACATCATTTAAACCAAAAATTCCATAAAAGCGGAAATTGTCGTCCCTGATTAGCNCTTGAAAAGGTCAGAGGCGGAATACAATATTGGCTACATTCCATCGTGCCAAAGAAAAGCCACGAATAATTAAATTATATACCATTTATTTCCTATTTAATCTCTGATTAATTTTAATTGCAATGCCTTAGGTTATTGTTTATTTACAATGGTGTATTTTGTGATAAATTCTTGGCTAAGTGTGAGATTCGACATGCATTAGATATAGGTGTTAAATATCCGATGCTTTGCAGGGACCGTTTCACGGCGGTGACCCCGGATGTGTTGTATTGTCTTGTCCTGTCTGTTTAAGGCAATTTTAATATGTCTAAAATAAATGACGGTCTGACGGTGACACGAGTTTCTCTATTGGTGACGTCCGTGATGTTTCAATATGTTCCATCTTATAGGATCATGCCATTTAACTACGTTCCTGTAACATTAAAGTTGAAAAGTGCGTTTTATAATATACATTTCGTTATGTTTTAAAAATGTTAGGACCGCACAAATTAAATATATATACAGTTGCGATGAAATCACTTGAAGCGCTACAGCTGTGATTTATGCGCAAATTCAGATTTAAAACATTCTAAATGCTAAGATATTCATTATTAACCACGATTTACGTAAGGGAATGGGGGAGGGGGTACTTATTTCCATAAATGTCGTTCACAAAAGGTGTAATAGGCAATAAATGTATACTGAATTTTCAACCACAAACAGAAATACACCATACTCCGTCAAATTTTTATTTCCTTAATAAAGGTACGAAGGTATGACGACCTGACAAAAGAAACGCGAAATAGCAATTACTAAATAAAATTGATATCGTATAAAAGTATACCATACTTCTCACCACAAATTGTCAGGTTCTAACATGCTTATTTTATTTCAAGGGTCCTAGTTTATTAAAACAATCATTTAACAGCACATAATCTCTTTCACGTAATACTTCTATCACTTGCATTGATCAAATTTGTTTCATATTTTATGTTGTTCTATTTTTAATTCAAATTTAAAACATACATATTCGAACCAATGCTTATTCAAACAAACCCATGTGTGTTGTTTTTTTTAAATTGCAAAACGGTTTTCATCAATATCAATAATTTTGGCAGAGCCTAACCCATCCATCGTCGATTCTCCCTTCCCCCGTTTGATTCGTAGAATTGAAGTGGGATTGATTCCTAGTTCATGAATTAGGATTGATTCCTAGTTCATGAATTGGGATTGATTCCTAGTTCATGAATTGGGATTGATTCCTAGTTCATTAATTGGGATTGATTCCTAGTTCATGAATTGGCATTGATTCCTAGTTCATGAATTGGGATTGATTCCTAGTTCATGAACTGGGATTGATTCCTAGTTCATGAATTGGGATACCGAGATGTTTTCTTGTTGCACCTTATATTAGCATTGGCCAATAACTCTTCCTTGATGGACGTTAAGTCTGTTGACACGTTCTTGGTATATTTAGTTCAACCAACCCCCTCCTATGGAAAACGGACCGAGCCAAGGATTGTTCAATAGAGATGTCGCCACCATACAGCCGACGTTTCTGCCGAGCGTTTATAAGAACGATTTCCTCTTCAGCCGTTTAATTGTTCGCACATTCTTAACACCGCCTTGGATTGGAATTTTTCGTATGAATTCATGAAGCTCATTCTCTCTTAGTAGAGTCGATGCTCCGCGTTGAGATCGTGCCAGTGTCGTTGCATCACATCCGAGCCTTTTTCAACCTAAATGTACTGGTCCCGCATACTTTGTACCGTGGTTTCGCTCTATTTACGAACCAGAGCTGCAGAAAAGGTTTGGAAAGCTTTGCCATACAATAATATATATAATATTAATATTCTAGCGGGCTATCTTAGTCCGCATTTCGTCGTCAGAGTTCAAACACTCGACACGCTTTCTCTTCCGCGATTCTACTTCGACACCTTTTGAACAGCATGGTAAGCAGCCTTACATAAACGTATCACACAAAACGAAGATGTTTGATTAGCTGGCTTAAAGAGAATACAAATGTTATAATCATTTTATATTGCGTTGCTGCTTTAAAAGTAGAAAATTGTATTGTTTACATGCTACAGTGTGTATGGTGTTTATGTTATCAACAATTAACTATTTGTATTCTTTTTTTACTTATTAGTGTACGATACTTAAACGTTCCACTAAAAACGTAAATGTTCAAAATCCTTCAAAAGAAAATTGCCTGGTTTATGACCACTTATAAATCCTCAGTATCGATGCAAGAAATTGGATACGTTGAAGCTTGTA
>VMBQ01005735.1:3863-64323 GCA_007657795.1 Dreissena rostriformis
GAAAGCCTTAACCCTTTGAGCGCTGGAACCGGATTTTGAAGGCCTTTGCAAACAGTTTGGATCCAGATGAGACGCCACAGAACGTGGCGTCTCATCAGGATCCAAACTGTTTGCTATTCTGATAGTATTCTTTGAAAAAAAAACACAAAGAAAATGCTAATTTTAGAAATTTAGCAGACGACATTTTAGCAGACGACAAATATCCCAGCATGCAAAGGGCTAATGGGAATATTATTCTACATGCATTGTTTATCATCTAAAAATAAGGACTAAGTCACTCCTAGTTAAGACTAAGTATAAGACTTATCCTATTTAATTCGCAGTCAGTTGTCCTAAATATAATTGTTCATGTTATATGACTAAGTATCTCCTTATTATGACTTAGTATGAGGCTTAACTTAAATAATTGTAAGTTAAGTGTCCTTAAAAGAACTTCGCATCTTTCAAATGACAAATTATGTTTATACCATTATTTACATAATGCGACATGCAAAAGGAATCTAGATTGTGGTTCCTAACGTACTCAAAAATATACATAAGACATTGGAAATGTGAGTTATTTAAACAACTTAATAAAAACAACAAATACACTGATTTTGCCCTGTATTGTCTAGTTATATTGTTACTCGCCTACGAACAATTAAATAAGCAAATACATTGAGTTAAACTTAATAACTTACCATCGCGCTTCTACTGTTTTCTTACAACACCGGTCTCCCGTACTCTAACCGACAGCACTTCTATACCGTACCCGAGCACGATAAAAAAAAGGTTCATAACAATCGCGCTAAAGGTGTTAAAACGTTTGACTTCGGATTCAAATTATATCTAACGAGAATAGAATTCGCTGTGAATGAAGTGGACTCGTACTTGGGTAGCATAGTTTCGTATCTGAGACTTATATAATTGTGCGTGATTTATTAAACAAAACTTATGCTTTTTATTGCGGATATTTTTATTTTCAAATGTGTCATTTAAGCACATGTTTAAAAAAAATACGTTCGAGGTATATTATGTTAAATATGAAATAATTGAATACCTCAAACATAATTTACAACTTAGCTGTGCATTTCATAATTGGTAAAACATTAATTAACATGTATGTGAAATGAAACTATGATGGGATTTGAAACGTTTAAATGAAGTAATGAAGAATTTAAATATTATATACTGAAAACGCTAGAAAAATATTTTCTACAAAACGCGAACAAACGAAGATGTTCAAACTTCAATGACATATCGTTTATTTTGGACCTTTCTGTTTCATTATAAAATGGTTCCAAGTGATAGTTTCATGAACGAAATAGACTGTTTGTCAACATCTTAACATGAACGGCAGATCTGGGCATTTCAAAGGTTGTATTATAGCAATTTTTCCATAATGACTCCACATGACAACAACGAAATGAGGAGTTAAACACTTCTTCTCTATAATTTGTTAGCATTGAAATAATCGGACGCTGTTACTTACAATGAGTCGTACAGTGAGTCGTGTACATTAAATAAAATAAAATGAGGAAATTGACACGTTTACTGTTTCTTAACCTTGTGATAATATTTCTAACACTGTCGGTGATGGTGATATCGTGTTCTGGTGCCCGGCACAGGACTCGCACGCACCGCTCCGGCGGAAATGTGGTCGCCGACGACGACGACGCCGGCGAGAATTACCGATATCCCAGAAGTCAGTTCAGTTCCGACGGGGGTGACGACGAGTATGATCCAGATGAGATTATTAATATCAGTACTAATAACGAGGTAAGTTGTTGTGCCTTATGGAAACAAAAGCAACAACAGTGAATACCACGTTTGCATTGGTCAAATACCACGTTAGTACCTAGAGTAGAACTGGGACCGTATTGACAAGCTCTTAAAAAAAAATCATTAAATTCATTCAGTAGATCTATCATGGTATGTTGTGTTGAGGAATTTTACATTTTAATGTTTACAACAAGTAAATCATGCTTAATTTTGTTATCCTGTTGTTAGCAGAAAACATTGGATTTCACAAAGAAATTTTAACATCAAAAGTACAACTTACATGTAAGCTCAGATTTCTCTAAGGGCCTTTGAGAATACCAGAATTGGACTCAACAGAGAATATAAATTACTTGTACATAAGAAAAGTGTACGGTGTGCTCATTTATGCGCTTTAACATGTACAAAAATAATGATAAGTCATATTCGATTTAGTTTAAACATACTTATGTTAACTAGATTGCAAATTGGAAGCCTTATTGTAACTTTCTCGTGTCCGTTTCCTGGGTATCTGATGCCTCTGCGGGATATATAAAGAACTCTCACACCCATGGGGATCGAACATATGACCTCTTGATCGCAAGGTGGATATGATATCCAATGCCACTGCGATATGCGATTTCTTTTTAATTTCATCTTCTCATGTCGTACTCTCCGATCTGTCTAAACCATGTTTAATTCAGATGACAAAGGTGTCGTCGATTTAATTCATTTTTACAACAAAAAAAGAGTATGATTTGCACTTTTAGTTAAATGTAAACAGACTATAGGGTACGGGGCAAAAAAGAAACGGCATTAGTCAAATCTAGTTCCATAGATAGTATTTTAATGGAAATGAATACTACTCTTTTCAGGGGAAAATTGCCATCGGAAAATGGAAAAGGTTACATATTTATCTATCTCTACGAAACTGGTTTGTGCACGCATGTTTCCTCCTAAATCTGACTTCAGTTAAATTTTCTGAAGGGGGCACTGCAAACATCGTGTTTGTTTCAACGTGAAAAAGCTACGAAACTATTTCTTTATGTCTATAACGATGTGCCGTATACATTATTTGGCTCGCGTCATGCAAAAATGGGTCGTATGCCATATGCGGCCTCCGTAGCTCCATATAATCCTGCAAATTCGCGCAGTCTGGTCTGAATCTACATTGTCCGCTTGCGAGAACACGAAACCTTGCGTGACTTTATAGCGGGCAATATAGCCCCTGGTCTGTAACTACGCTGTCCGCTAATGGCATAAGACCCATTTTCGCATAGCGCGGGTCAATTAGTGCAATTTCGTAAAATCATTATTCACTATGAATGGATTGTCATATATTATTGTTCATAAGATTATATCGGGGTAACTTGAGCAGCATTGTTGTGGTCTGATTTACTCCGCTAATTTTAGTGCATATCGTTGCTATTAAAAGTCAATTTTCCTTGTGATATTCTATAGCGCATTCAGTATTATGCAATAACTAAAGAAATAAAGTGTTCGAACGATGTTTTAATATAAATATTGTCCGTATACATTGAAGAGTTCAAAGCATAGTTTGACTGAGCTTCCGTACATAGTATCATCGTAAAGCTGTCATCGACTGTATTAATTTCATGTTTGAAATTCGATGTGTATGAAGTCTTACGCATCTAAGACTGTATTAAGTAAGGACCCGGAGTATCGTACAGCAGTTTTACATCATTAACTTTCTTTTGAAAGTTGGGACCAATGTTTTATCATAGCTGAAATTTCCTGCTAATTAGATTGTACTGACATTACTTAAAACCTATTATACTTTTTTAGTCGCTACATGTAATGAGATTGTTCTCTTATTCATATTTTCTAAAAAAAAATATAAAAAAATGCTATGGACATTAAAACTTGCTCAATGGTAGTTGGCATTTAACTTACGTCATTTGCGGCTCTATAACAACAACGGGAAAATAACTTTAACGCGTTATTTAAAATGACATTAAACTTTCCATATATAGGGTGGTAAGTTCGCAACATGCGGAAAATGATGCTGTAGATCATATTAATATGTTAAAATGAGGATATTAGTGACAACGAAATTAAACAGGCGTGTCTGTTACGTCAGTAATATCTAGTAACGAGTCCGATACACGGATTGGGAATAGACAAAACATTTTTTGTGGAATTAAACAACTGATATTTATATATATATATTTTAGTTGTTCTGTTTTGGTAGCAAAACAATTTAAGTTTTATATTAACATGTTTTTTTTCTGCAGAGTATTTCTTTAAAAAAGAAATACGCGGTTAAATTGTATATTATTTTTGCATTATTTGAGCGAAATTAATAAATTCTAAATATGGGTGAATGTTGTTTTTTATATTGTTTACTTTTCTGCCCGATAGTAATTCCATGATATTATTCAGTTTCAAGATAGACCCTTCAATACAGAAAAATTGTTTTTAACACAATACCATCAAACTGCGCATTTGAAAATGATACGTGTGTTTTAATGTATAATATTTTTGCCTTTGTTTTCATGTATCATATTACTTAACTTGTCTATTCAGTGTACTTTTGAAACCGCCCACACGCCACTGTAGCTTTAAAGACAGTTAAAAAAACACATTTTCTCACGATTATGTGACTTCACTTCATTNTAACTTTAACGCGTTATTTAAAATGACATTAAACTTTCCATATATAGGGTGGCAAGTTCGCAACATGCGGAAAATGATGTTGTAGATCATGTTAATATGTTAAAATGAGGATATTAGTGACAACAAAATTAAACAGGCGTGTCTGTTACGTCAGTAATATCTAGTAACGAGACCGGTACACGGATTGGGAATAGACAAAACATTTTTTTATGTCATTATACAACTGATATTTCTATATATATATTTTAGTTATTCTGTTTTGGTAGCAAAACAATTTATATTTTATATTATCATGTTTTTTTCTGCAGGGTATTTCTTAAAAAAGAAATACGCGGTTAAATTGAATATTTTTTTTTGCATTATTTGAGCGAAATTAATAAATTCTAAATATGGGTGAATGTTGTTTTTTGTATTGTTTACTGTTCTGCCCGAAAGTAATTCCATGATATTATTCAGTTTCAAGATAGACTCTTCAATACAGAAAATATGCTTTTAACACAATACCATCAAACTGCGCATTTGAAAATGATACGTGTGTTTAAATGTATAATATTTTTGCCTTTGTTTTCATGTATCATATTACTTAACTTGTCTATTCAGTGTACTTTTGAAATCGCCCACACGCCATTGTAGCTTTAAAGACAGTTAAAAAACACATTTTCTCACGATTATGTGACTTCACTTCATTAAAACCACGAATGGAACATTTACTTTCTTAATGAAATTACTTGAATTCCTTGCTTTATGTTTTATTGACACGTGTGTGCGTTTTAATTCTCTGTTCGGTAGTTTCGTGCTAAAAGCCTAGCATTAAAACGTAACTATAATATTATATTATCTGTTTTGAATGAACACCAATCTGGGTAGATCTCTCTATAAGCGTTAGGTGTTTTAAATTAAGCCTTAACCCTTTGCATGCTGGGTAATTTGTCGTCTGCTAAAATGTCGTCTGCTAAATTTCTAAAATTAGCATTTTCTTCCATTTTTTTCAAAGAATACTATCAGAATAGCAAACAGTTTGGATCAAACTGTTTGCAAAGGCCTTCAAAATCCGGTTCCAGCGCTCAAAGGGTTAAAGATAAATAAATAATCAAAGTGGGTCTGAATTAAAAATCATGATTTGAGGCTCGCCCTGGGAAAACGGGACTTAATGCATGTGCGTAGTGACGCACAGGCTAATCAGAGACGACACACTTTCCGCTTGTGTGGTATTTTTCGTTTAAGTCCAGTTTTCCCAGAGCGAGTCTCATTTGAAATATAGGGCCCCCTCTGTGTGTCCGTGAAATTATGGTGACTGCTGAACGTATGAAGCTGCACATCCTTATCCGCTTTCCACGGCACACGTTCCTATTTATTTACTTTTACTCGTGAACTTTTAAATTTATAAAACGCGTTTCGATTGTCTTGGTAATTATCATATGACCAATCTTTAATATATATTATATATATGCAGACGCTATATACAATGTCTAATATTGGTCACAAAATGTACGTTTTTTTTTTAAAAATAACACTGAACGATTTAGAGCATTAATTTATTTGGAGCTATAGATTGGTAACCTGTAACATAAAAAGAAGGTCACTATGATTCATATTTTCAAAATAACCGTTCTTATACAATTTATGATGCTATTTATGTTTAATTTGACCGCTTTCTCGGTCAATTCGATGCTATATTGGAATTGCCACCGTATCGACCCCGTATCTGTGTATTGTGTATAATGTATATTTTGAACTAGACACAGAACTAGACAAAAAGACAGACAAATAACCGAAGCGTCTCGGCATTTTTTCTGAACTTATTCTTATCCGAAAACTGTACAGAAATGTTTGACACGATAACGATAACGCTTGATGAAAAATCACTAAAATCCTGAACGAAAGAAAACTATGACTTGAAATTTGGGATGTTCGTTACCGGTTGAATCAGTTAATCAAGCGGCCTCCGTTCGATGGCGCACGGGAACCTACCAACTTTGCCAGATGTCCGCAGATTACACTCGACCTTCGGGACGTTCAGGAATGTCGGAAATGACGTCAGTTGTTGAAATATATTAGCCTGTCTCGTCTGAATTGCGAAAAGAATTGGTTAGAGTGCATTGTTTATTGAGAAAGCTTCACAATTGATTTAAGTTTATAATCTTGGTGGAATATCGTTGTGAACAACGGCTGGGATTTATGATGCGTACGAATTACTTGAGAAATGGCATATTGTCTGATATAATAATGGCAAACTTAATACGTAATACTTAATTTAATGAAATGATCGAACACGAAACATTCAATAAAAAAAAAATCGGCACAAAAAAATGGATCGGTCGAGTAAGTGAAAACAAGCCAACATGTTTACCCCTTATACCAAAAATACTTCGATTATAACTAGATACATATTTTGAGCAGTGAAAATGTGAGCTACTTTTTACTTCTTTACATTTGTGCATCACCTATTGTTGTTTTTTCCTGAACATTATAGAAATTATACAAATTTTCCTGTTGTTTAAGTGTTTGCTAATGTCTTGTTAAGGTTAAATTGCGCATCGGAATAAAACAATGTCTTACATGAGAAGAACACGATGAACTATCGACCTAAAGCAAGAGGCGTGTGTCGTAAATTGCTGAACTTAAGTTAAAATATCGCTTTGGTTAATAACATTTCAGACAGTCCAATGAGCTAATGTGTTCTAGGTGTTAATGGACAACTATAAAAACAAGCAGTTACTAAGTTACAATGAGGATTTCGATAAGGAAGGCTACCAGGGTATTTTGATACTAAAATGACTCGTATGATTGGCATTCTTGCGAATTTTATAGTCGGAAATATGAGTTCTACTGAATGAACATCATTCCGTGTATAAAACAATCATTAATAAAATAACACAAATTTATCGCAAAGAAAAACAGCTATCGCGATGCGAAAGTATCAGATTACTCGCTTCCGTTTAGATAGGTGCTCTAATTACAAGCGCTAATTAATAATACCAGATCGAAATCAGAATTAATTAATCGCGCAGTAAAGGACGGTCCGTATTTTTTAATAAGGGCGTGTCAGCGGATTTGATCGTATCAAACGTGCGTTTGAGGCTATCGACAACAAGATGATTACATTGATCGATTAAAAGGCTACATTCAACTAAATGTCTGAGATGGTTTTTTTTAACTTAGTTCATGTCTTGGAGAAATGACTTGCAATATTAATTTTGTGAATCAGATTTCAAGGTAAATAACGTTATAATTGTCGTACTAAGTATGGTATTTCTTGTTTTGATTAATTAGTTGTTTGCATGTTGTAATGTGAAACAATTTAAGACTGTAGTACTGACCTAGAATACGCAGTGGCAGACTTTGTGTGACAAAGAACTGTACAGTTTTAGAATATTTGATTTTGTTTCATTTTTATTATACTTACAAAACCGCACTAATTGTAAATGTTAATCTACCTTCATTTGTCGAATAATTACAATACCATACGAATACCATATACCGGAAAAACAAAACCCATTTAGAACCATAACACGCCATAAATCAAAGTATACTTTCATTCATGCCCTCGTGACGTCATTCAGTTTCAAATGCCCCTGATACCCTGGGTCAACGCGACATTGGGAACCCCCGACCCGATACTAACTATATTTGACTAGTATAATCGTCTAAGTTTCGAACGATCGCCCAATTTAATATAGCCATGTCTCCATGCTATAAAGCTGTTAAGGAAATTTTAAATCTCACGACGTTAGCATAGTTTAGCTTTACTCAGCTATAGCATAGTTAAAAAGGGTGTGGATTTAGGGCGTAGTCGAGCGATTAATTAAAAACCTAACACTTGTCAAAATAGATACTTGTATTGTATTCTTTTCATTGTTCGTGAGCGCGTATGAAAGCTCAGTATGACAGCGGCTTTTGTTTTCAAACGAATGGCGTTCCCCTTGATCCCATGCCTAGGAAATTGGATAACGTGTTCAATAAGTAATATTTAATTAAGAACTGTTACACGGCGGAAAATATTGGATCCAAAAACTTGTTAACAATAGAGAACGAACTTAAATTGATAAGGTATAAAATAGAAATTGATTCGATTCTTTGCGAAAAAAAAGTGAGAACATTTCAACTACCGGTAAAATGTATTGACAACAATCCTTTCAGTTATATAAGCAACTGGAATAAAATACCCGCATAACATCAAATGATAAAACACAATGTCTTGAACTATCATAAATTTATGTCCGTTTTTTTGTAAACGGTGACATGTTTAATTTAGTGCACAGACCATTAGCGAGCTGCAATCTGAGAGAACGGGGTTAAATGCATGTGCGTAAAGTGTCGTTCCAGATTAGCCTGTGCAGTCCTCACAGGCTAATCATGGACGACACTTTCCGCCTAAACTGGATTTTCGTCAAACAGAGTCATCCTTAAAAACAAAAACAAAAATACAATAAAAGCGGAAAGTGTCGTCCCTGATTAGCCTGTGCGGACTGCACAGGCTAATCTGGGACGGCACTTTACGCACATGAACAAAACCCCCTTTTCATAGAGCGTGGCTCAAATATATTGTAAATTTCATGTTTGTGTTCATAAAAATCGCAGCGGACCATGTTCTCTTTTCTTAAAACGTGACAACTTCATAACACCGGTAAAATCTAAAACGCGCAATCAAGTAGTTCTAGTACATTGTTTAATCAAATTAATCCATTGAATGGCTGAACTGTATTAAATACCATGTTTCACGATGACTCATCATTTTGTTATCTAAGCGTTTGTTCTTAACGCGGAATTATCTTGGATGCGCATTAATAACCTTGATTTTATATAGCCCATAGTTCAGTATCTTCATGTTTAATCTGACCTTTTCTGCACTGACTCTGACAGAAGTGTTTAATCTGACCTTTTCTGCAATGACTCTGACAGAAGTGTTGATAGTGACCTAAAAACAATTTCGCGATTATTTTCAAGTGCAAATACCATGCATATCGGCCATGTATGATGGATGATATACTTGGCATAACATCTAAATGACAAGGTTATATTTATTATTGAACAGTGCTAAAGTCCTTCATTCACAGTTTTTCTTCAGTGATCATTATGGTCGCGCAACTGACGCAGCAATTAATGTGCAAATAGTTGAGCGGTGCATTTGAAAGTTTTAGCAGTCTTATATGACATGTTGATGTGTTGTCCTTTCTTCGCATATTCCCTACTGATGTCTACATCCAAAATAAAAGTTTAAAAAAATTACCGAATAATTAAGGATTTTAAGACATTCCAAGTTGATTATTCTCCACCCACCCATTTTTGCATAACCATTTAATTACTAATTCCACTCTAAGACGTATGAACCTAAATATTGATAAAGCAATACTTTGTTTGCATATATTTAAACATAACTTTATGTATAATATTATATGCATTCATGACAGTAAATGACCATCGTAAGTTTACGTACATACTCGGAGACTGCTCGGGGTAACTGAGATGTACGAAATAAGGCGATATTAAACGAAGTTCACAAGAGGTTTGAAACCTTAAACGCCGTACGAACCCGGCTAGATCAGAATGACGGCACAGTGCCGTTCATTCGTGGATTGTGTAGTGGAATCCCAGTATTGCTTCATAACTTCTGAAGGGATTGGTCGTAAACGTTATTGATACTAATATGTGGCGTGTTCTGAGAAAACTGGGCTAAATGCTTGTGCGTAAATTGTCATCCCAGATTAGCCTGTGCAGTCCGCACAGGCTAATCAGGGACGACAATTTCCGCTTTTTTGGAATTTTTCGTGTAAATGATGTCCCTTCTTAGCGAAAATCCAGTTAAGGCGGAAATGTCGTCCCGGATTAGCCTGTGCGGATTGCACAGGCTACTCTGGGATGACACTTTACGCACAAGCCTTTTGCCCAGTTTTCTCAGAACACGCCACATATTATCAACTTAACTCTTTAATATTGATGTTGTCAAGCACTGGCATAGCTACGTGCATTTAGTGCTGGCAAGTCTCTGAGATCGTTTTCACATTTGTTGAAACGCCGTGATATGAGCCTCGGTCTGGGCAAACTGGGTTTAATGCATGTACGTTGAAGTGTCTTGATTAGCCTTACGTCCACACAGGTTAATCAGGGACGTCACTTTCCGCCTACACTGGATTTTCGTTAAGAAGAGACTTCTTTTTAAACCAAAAATACCATATACGCGGTAATTGTCGTTCCTGATAAGCCAGTGCGGACTGCACAGGCTCATCTGGGACCACACTTTACGCACATTCATTACGCCCAGTTTTCCTGGAACGACGCTCATATGACTGCCATACTATAAAGACGGTTAAAAATGACGTCATTTCCGACATTCCTAAACGTATGCCTCTTGCTTTAGGTCGCTAGTACACCCGTTCGTTGAAATGAACTTTTTCAACCGTTCTCAATAAACTATGCACTTTATCAATTGTTTGCGCGATTCAGGCGAGACAGATCAATAATTTTCGACAACTGACGTCATTTCCGACATTCCTGAACGTCCCGAAGGTCGAGTGTAATCTACGGACATCTGGCAAAATCGGTAGGTTTCCGTGCGCCATCGAACGGAGGCCGCTTGATTAACTGATTCAACCGGCAACGAACAACTAAATTACAAGTCGGAGATTTTGTTCGTTTAGGATTTTATTGATTTTTCATCAAGCGTTATCGTTATTGTGTCAAAAATTTCTGTACAGTTTTAGATAAGAATAAGTTAAGAAAAAATGCTGAGACACTTTGGTTATTTGTCTGTCTCTTTGTCTAGTTCTGTGTCTAGTTCATAATATACAATATAAATAAGACGAAGATACGAGGTCGATAAGGCGGCAATGCCAATACAGCATCAATTGACTGAAAAAGCGGTAATATTTAACAGGAATAGCGAAATGTACTGTCTCAGTACGGATATTTTGAAAATAGGAATCTTGCTATTGAATGTTTAGGTTACTAAGCACTACCATTCGATAATTCCAAATGAATGAATGCTATCAATCATTAAGTGTTTTTTAAATTTTTATTTTGTTTCTTATATTAGGCATTTAATTTAGTGTCTGCATATATATAATATATATCGTATAATATATATGCGCTGTCCAACTGATTAACTGATTCAAGCGGTAACGAAAAACTCTAATTACGAGTCATCGTTTTCTTTCGTTCATGATATAAGTGTTTTTTTTTTATCAAGTGTTATCGTTATCGTGTCAAACATTTCTATACAGTTTTAGATAAGAATAACTTCAGAAAAATTGCCGCATTCAATTGGTCTCTTTGTCTTCTTCGCTGTCTAGTTCAAAATATATATTATAAATAATACAAAGATACGAGGTTTTTAAGGCGGCAATTCCAATTTAGCATCGCATTGACTGAGAAAGCGGTCATGTAAAACATACAAAGCATAATTAACTGTTTAAGTAAGTGATAATCACTATCCAGCTACGGAAAATTAGCATTCCGCTTGCCGATTTTCGGAGAAGCCTTCAAGAAAATCTTCTGCGGTGAATCTCGCCCCGGTCGCGACATGCACGCTCCAGCTGCTGACCGAGATCATTCCCTTAATTTCAAATAGTGTAACGTATTGTTAGTTAACGTTTTTTTTAATTACTATTAATTATATTCTCTTATTGATGTATGTGCTTAAATATATCAAAACCCTAACGAATTTATCATGTTTGCTTTGTAGTTTACAAAAAAAAATGGAATGTTTTCGCAGGATATTTCTCACGACAAATATGCAACAATACAAGAAATCAACATACCTTTTCAGCAGTTCTAAGTGATTCATTAGAGAAATGGATTGCTAATATTATGAGCAAATATGATTTTACTTAACTTAACTGTTTAAACACTTGTTATGGTGATCAAATATATGAATCACTTTTTATGTTATTATGATTTACACTTATCTGGGGCCCGGTATAACATTCGATAAGCATTTGTTTTTAACACTTTTGTAAATCTTTAATCGATTTTCGTTAGAAAATTAATCTTTTGATATATATCTCATATAACTGAACAATATACAAAAATCTAGTGATTTGTGCCTTTATACAAGCAAGAATGTATTGAATTATTTTGATATTGTTTTGTGTTTTTTTGTTCATTTTATAAAACATTCTCATTACAATGTAAACCTCACAAAACCGTCTCTGTCTCATCACAAGGATAATCTCTACAAAGGTATTCCCTAAATTCACATCGTCACATTCTCTCAAATCCGTTACACTCCTTTGCATTTAACGACTAACGTACTATTCTCATAAGACATTAAAATTGTCGGGAAACATTTATACTCCGCCTAAACTGGATTTTCGTCAAGAAGAGTCTTCCTTTAAACGGAGCACTACAATAAACGCGGAAAGTGTCGTCCTTGATTCGCCTGTGCGGACCCCTTTTCATAGAGCGTGGCTCAAATATATTGTAAATTTCATGTTTTTGTTAATACAAATCGCTGAGGCCAAAAAAAAATAGGTCCGTTTCCGGTCGCCCGACCGTGTCTCCAGAATCGGCGCCGACCCTCAACTTTTTATTGGGGTCNTGGCCTCTGAGGACCAGTCTCCATTCCCTTAACGTGACAACTTCATAACACCGGTTAAACCAAAAACGCACAATCAATCAAGTAGTTCTAGTACATTGTTTAATCAAATTAATTCATTGAATGAATGAACTGTATTAAATACCATTCTTCACAATGACTCATCGTTTTGTTATCTGAAACGTTGGCTCTTAACGCGGAGTTATCTCGGATGCGCATTAATAGCCTTGATTTTATATAGTCCATAGTTTCGTATCTTCAATTGTAATTCGACCTTTTCTGCAATGACTCTGACAGAAGTGTTTTATCTGACCTTTTCTGCAATGACTCTGACAGAAGTGTTGATAGTGACCTTAATAAAATGAAGCGATTGTTTTAAGTGCAAAAACCATGCATATCCGCCATGAATGATATACTTGTCATAACAGCTAAATGACAATGTTATTTGTATTATTGAACAGTGCTAAAATCATTCATTCATAGTTTTTCTTCGGTGATCATTATGGTCGTACCATTGATGTTGCAATTAATGCGCAAATAATATAAATGTGCATTTGAAACGTCGCAAGAACCCGGTTAGCTCAGTTTGTAGGGGGAAGCGGACAACTGCAATGAGCGAGGCCTTGTATGGGGAGATAACCCTGAGTTAGGGTAAGGGTTANGTATATTTTGTATATTCTCTTAAGACTGTAATATTCTCTCTAAGACTGTTATATTCTACGACTTTTATAATCTCTTAAGACTTTAATTTTCTCTTAAGACTTTTATATTCCCTTAAGCCTTATATATTATCTTAAGACTATTATCGTCTCTTAAGACTTTTATATTCTCGTAATACGTCTATATTCTCTTAAATCTTTTATATTCTTCTAAGACTATTAAATTCTCTTAAGACTTATATATTCTCTTAAGACTATGATATTCTTCTCATACGTTTTATATTCTCTTAATACGTTTATATTCTTCTAAGACTATTATATTCTCTTAAGACTTCTTAATACTTTTAAGACTTGTACATTCTCTTAAGTCTTTTATATTCTCTGAAGGCCGTTACATCCGCATTGGTCAGTTACATTTTCAAACTAACGTTACATTTCCCCAAATTCATGACAATTTCCCAAAACAATTCCATTTAGTATATTTACCAAATCCCGTTACTTGTTACATATTTGTTACACTCTTTCTAGGCCGTTACCTTCTAAGAAGACTGTTACATTCACATACGACATTACCTTTTAATCAGCTCATTCGCTATAAAGCAGGCTAAGTCAATATCAGAGACAACTGAACGAAATACAGTATTCTTACGCAGTAATATAAAATTGCGTTTGTTCCATAAAGATTCTACGTGAATCCAATATCATTACATTCTCACATAACCGTTACATTCTCTCCTATCCTTATATTCTTAATAGATCGTTACATTTCCCATAGACAGTTTCCTCTTCAATATGACGGCGCCCAAAAGCCGCCTTGCTGTTTGCCGACGACTTAGCCGCTCTTTGATAGCCCGAGGATTGTGAATGAAAATACCTACGTGAATTGTTTGAGCGCTCTTCACACAAACGTACAAAAACGACGAAATCCGATTCAGGAGTCTATTTGCTTACGGACTATTGTAGATTTATTCTTACCTGCAGTTCGTTAAGACTCAAGTTTACATTCTGTTTATGTATCAAAGGGTACGCGTGAAAAATAATTGGACAGTGTAAATATGTGTAGCCTCTTAATCTAGCGAGTTGATTTAAATAGCTGTAATTTGTTACTTTTTACATCTCATCGTTATGGCGCTGTTTGCGGTCGTTGACAAATTAATATCGCGCTATCCTGACCTCACTAAGTCTCTAAAAACCAATGTATTTGCGAAATCACACGGTGTTAGAGACGCCTTTAGCTCCAACACGGACGTAATAAAAAAACACGCTCTGGAAAAACGGCGTTTAATTCATGTGCGTGAAGTGTCGTCCTATATTAGCTTTTGTAGTTCGCACAGGCTTATCATGTACGGCACGTTACGCTTTTATGGTATTTTGTGTTTAAAGGAAGTCTTTTCTTGGCCGAAATATAGTTTAGTCGGAAAGTATCGTCCCTGTGCAAACTGGCTAATCTGTGACGACACTTCACGCACATGCATGAAGCCCCATTTTCTCAGAGCGAGGCTAAAATAAATGTTACCACCTAGAATGATATAACTTCACTATGGTACTACTTAATTTACCAGAAAGAAAGGCACTGTTTTTCCGAAATACATAAATGGACCGAGAAAATACTTTGAATAGTCTTCGTTTGAACTAAACTGAGCCATATTTAGGAGTAATTTCCACTCAGTATGATTCCAGTAACTCAGAACCAGAATTACTTATTGAGAATAATACGTTGTTATTATTTTCGCAAAAAAAACCCACCTATATTACTAAATTGAATCTATGTTATATATAACTAATTTTTTCTGCCAGCATAACGACACTTATATCAGGGACCTATACAAACATATACAAATATTGTGTGTATAGGTCCCGGCTTATATTAATGCACCAAAAACGTCTTTTTAAATTAAAGTACTTTCTTGAATCAAAACGTCAGTTTTCCAAAACAATATCAGTTTATCGATATTATCTAATTAAGCAATTGTTCCATCCGCTTTTAAGTTGACGCATATTTTGAAAATAGATTCAGGGCAACAATCCAAGAGCCAAAACAAACACGCTTTGCTGGGAGGTCGAATCTCTGACAGTTTATTTGGTTTTTAACATGTTTTCTTTTTTTCGTGAACAATTTCCTGTTATTTAAGAAAACATTACAAAACCTTTATCATGTGAGAATCCCGTGAGAATCTAAACCGAACATTTTTAGTCTGACGTCGTATTATTTCTTGGTAGGCATATAACAAACGAATGAAATAAATGGTTTTGTTGCAGTGAATTTTTTTTTATTTCATGTTGTTTAATAAACAACAAAAAGTCTCTTAAATTCTTGTAAAAAATACGTTTAAAATGACCACTAAATCTTATGAAATGATAAAACGGTCTTACAATTAAATCTATCCGTTGTATACATAGGATCTGACTTTAAGATCAGATTTGATGTTAAAATCTGATGTAATATTAAATTCGAGCCTCGCTCTGTAAACATGGGGTTTAATGCATGTGCGTAAAGTGTCGTACCTGATAAGCCTGTAGGAACTGTATAGGCTAATATGGGACGACACTTTACGATTTGCATAAAGCACTGTTTTCCGAGAGCGAGGTTCATTTCTTTTAGAGTATTGTGATTACCAACCAAGAGTTCGTGTTAAAATCAACATCCGTTAATTTCCCAGTAACCAATAGCCCACTGTAATCATCAGTTTTCAATAAACTGAGACCGGCTTGTGTTTATCAATGCATCATCCCCTTTATTTTCCTTCATTTACCCAGCACACTATCAAAGGCCAAAACATGTATCGCAAGCTCAACAGGGAAACCAAACAACAGTTTAGGGTCGGCACACAAAATTAGGGTCAATATAGATTTATATCCAGCATGTTTCAACATCCAGTCGAACTACTAAGAAACTGTTTAAGTCTCTTTGTTCTTAATATCTTCCCAATTACGTTTTGTTTTTTTCCCGAAACTTGCCCGTTTTGCCTTGTAGTGTTGTCTTGCATTTGGTCATGATTTTTTTTTGAAAACGAATACTTCATAAACAAGCGTGCTGTTGGCTTATTGTGAAATATGACGACCGTCGACCGGCCATATTATATATGTCGTGTTCTGCAAAAACTGGGCATAATTCTTGTGCGTAAATTGTCATCCAAGATTAGCCTGTGCAGTCCGCACAGGCTAATCAGGGACGACAATTTCCGCTTTTATGGAAATTTTTGTTTAAATAATGTTTCTTCTTAGCGAAAATCCAGTTTAGGCGGAAAGTGTCGTCCCGGATTAGCCTGTGCGGACTGCACAGGCCAATCTGGGATGACAATTTACGCACAAGCATTATGCCCAGTTTTCTCAGAACACGACACATATGAGCAAGCCATGCAGCACGGATTGGATGCATATTTGAAGCAAACGATATGAGACAATATGCTGCTTTTAACCCATTTATGCCTAGTAGACTCTCCCATCCTTCTAAATTGGATCAATTTATTTCCAAAATTAGGGATATCTAGTATATTTATTTCTATATTTAGAATATTTCTTACAGAAATTCCTTTAAGCAAACTGCGCAGACCCTGATGAGACGCCGCATCATGCGGCGTCTCATCTGGGTCTACGCTGTTTGCCAATGCCTTTTTTCTAGACGCTCGGTATATATGGGTTAAAGGAAGTCTCTTCTAAACAAAAATCCAGTAAAGGCAGAAAGTGTTGTCACTAGGTAGCCTGAGCGGACTGCCAATGCTTTATTTGGTGTGAAATTTTACACAAATGCATTACGCCCAGTTTTCCCAAAACGAGGCTCATACCACGGCGTGTCAACACATGTATAGACGATCTAAGAGATTTACCAGTACTAAGTGCACGTAGCTTTGACAGTATTTGAAAAGATGAACAGCAGAAATAACAGTGTGTCGTGTTCTGAGAAAACTGGGCATAATGCATGTGCGTAAATTGTTATCCCAGATTAGCCTGTGCAGTCCGCACAGGCTAATCAGGGACGACACTTTCCGCTTTTATGAAATATTTCGTTTAAATGATGTCTCTTCTTAGCGAAAATCCAGTTTTTGCGGAAAGTGTCGTCAGGCTAATCTGGGACGACACTTTACGCACATGCATTTTTTTTCCAGTTTTCTCAGAACGCGATACATATGAGACAATATGCTGCGTTTATATGAAGTCTCTTCTAAACAAAAATCAAGTTAAGGCGGAAAGTGTTGTCCCTAAGTAGCCTGAGCGGACTGAAAATACCTTATTTGGGATGAAATTTTACAAACATGCATTAAGCCCAGTTTTCCCAAAACGAGGCTCATACCACGGCGTGTCAACACATGTATAGACGATCTAAGAGATTTACCAGTACTAAGTGCACGTAGCTTTGACAGTTTTTGACAAGATGAACTGGAGATAAGTGGAGAATAACAGTATCAATAACTCTACGACCAATCCCTTAAGAAGTTACGCAGACATGTTCGGATTCCAACCCACAAGTCTTCGGATAATGGAACATTATTATACCCCTATTACCATTGGTAATGGGGGCTATATAGGAGTCACTTTGTCGGTCTGTCGGTCTGTCCTAAAATTTCATCCGATCTTCACCAAACTTGGTCACAAGTTGTATCTAGATGATGTCTGGGTCATGTTTGAATATGAGTCATGCCGGGTCAAAAACTAGGTCACGGGGTCACTTAGTGCGTTTTAAACCGAAAGTTTGTCCGGACCATACCTATGTCATTTATCGTTAGATTTAAAAATGACTTGGTACATTTGTTCACCATCATTGGACGGTGTGTCATGCGAAAGAATTACGTCGATATCCCCAAGGTCAAGGTCACACTTTGAGTTCAAATGTAAAAAATGGTCATAAATGAGCTTGTCCGGGCCATAACTATGTCGCTCATTGTGAAATTTTAAAATTATTCGGTACATTTGTTCACAATCATTGGACTGTGTGTCATGCGAAAGAATTACGTCGATATCTCCAAGATCAAGGCCACACTTTGAGTTCAAAGGTCAATAAATGGCCATAAATGATCTTCTCCGGACCATTACTATGTCATTCATTGTAAGATTTTAAAATTACTCGGTACATTTGTTCACAATCATTGGACGGTGTGTCATGCGAAAGAAAAACGTCGATATCTCCAAGGTCAAGGTCACACTTGGAGTTCAAAAGTCAAAAATTGCCACAAATTAGCTTATCAGGGACATAACTATGTCATCCATTGTGAGATTTTAAAATGACTCTGTACACTAATTTTGTTCACAGTCATTTGACCGCGTGTCATGCGAAAGAATTCAAGAGTGCAAAGGTCAAAATGGCAATAATTGATAATGGCACAATAATTCTAAAAAATCGCCATAAAGTAGCTTCTCTTGTTTTGTGAAGACAGCATGCAAAATATTCTGTGTCAATGCAGCATGTGGGGGTATACGTCACGTCTGTGACAAAGCTCTAGTTAAGAATGTAACTGTCTTATCGGTCTTCTGAGAATGTAACGGCCTTCTGAGGATATAACGGCCTTCTGAGAATATAAAGGTCTTCTGAGAATATAACGGTCTTCTGAGAATATAACGGCCTTCTGAGAATATAAAGGTCTTCTGAGAATATAACGGCCTTCTGAGAATATAACAGTCTTGTGGGAATATAACTGCATTCTGATACTAACGGTATGACGGGAATGTAATGGTTTTCTGAGAGTATAACTGTGTTCTGACAATTATAATGTATTGTGAGAATGTTACGTTAGTCTTTAACCTATGCCTAGCGTATAGAAAAAAGGCCTTGGCAAACAGCGTAAACCCAGATGAGACGCCGCATGGTGCGGCGTCTCATCAGGGTCTGCACTGTTTGCTTAAAGGAATTTCTGTAAGAAATATTCTTAATATAGAAATAAATATACTTAGACATCCCTAATTTTGTAAATAAATTGATCCAATTTAGAAGGATGGGAGAGTCCACTAGGCATAAATGGGGGTAAATGTAAAGGGCTTCTTAGAGTGTAACGGATTTGAAAGTGCGGCGATATGAATTAGGAAACACCTTTGTAGCGATTATCATTGTGATGAGCCATATACGGTTTTGTGAGCTTTACGTTGTAATGAGAAGTTTTATGAAATAAAGAAGAAGCTAACACAAAACAACATCAAAATAATTCAAAACATTCTTGCTTGTATAAGCGCACAAATCACTTGGTTCTTGTATGTTGTTCGATGATATGAATTATATCGTAAGGTTATTTTTTCTTATGAAAATCGATTTTAGATTAAACAAATTATTACAAATTCATATCGAATGTAATACCGGACCTCAGTAAAATGTAAATCATAATAGCATAAAACGTGAACCATGTATTGGATCACCACGTACGCATAACAAGTGTTTAAATAGTTAAGTAAAATCATATTTGCTCATACTATTAGCAATCCATTCTCGAATGAATCGTTTAAAACTGTTTAATAGGTCTGTTGATTTCTATTATTGCTGCATATTTGTCGTAAGTAATATCTTGCGAAAACATTCCATACGTTTTTGTAATTTGTGTTATATATAATGGAGACATTATGATTTCGTATGGATTTCGTCATATTTTAGCACTATAATGCGGGCTCAAATCAAGCAGACCCAGGCCAAATAAAAAATAGGTCCGTTTCCGGTCGACCGACCGTGTCTCCAGAATCGGCGCCGACCCTCAACTTTTTATTGGGGTCGCCAAAAAAAAAATGTATTCATTTTCGTTTATTTCGGTTCATTTCTCCATTCTAGTACCCGAAAGANAAAAAAAAAAAAAAATCTACCGACCCTGTTTTTTTTCCAAGGAGACCGAAAACGGACCTATTTATTTTTTTGGCCCCATCAAGAATACATGTCGACTGGTCGAGGCGTATAATAATAACGAGTGTTTAATGAACCGGTCTGAAGATAACAACTTTGTCGCTGGGATCCATATTCTTCGTAATTTAAATATAAACATAGATGTTTTCTGTTTCAGGGAATTAGTGAAGGGCGGCGCACGCGCATTGACCCGAAATCCAGTTGGCTCACGTTTTCAAACCGTCTGGAGAGGCGCAAAGAGGAGCGCCGGAAAAAGAAGCGGAAACGCAAAGGCGGCAGCAATAAACTGGTAACTTCCGGTTTTGATTGATTGTTTTAAAGGGACTTTTCACTGTTTTTGGCATGTTTTGAAGTTTGTCATTAAATGCGTTGAATTGATAAATTTAAACATCGGAACAAATCAGCTCCAGTATAAAACAAGAAGTATAATTAAAGAAAAAAAAAAGTAATCCACACCGGCTCTCGAACCACTGACCCTTGGAGGAGTAAAAGTCAAGCAATCCTCGTAATGTCACAAAATATAACGATAACAACAGAACTTTCCAAATTATTCAATCGTTTCGCGTTTGTAACGCTTTCAGATTTTCAGGTTTTAAAATCGTAAAATGATGCATACAATGCATATTTTTGAGCATGGTAAATGTTCAGTATTATTGTTTCCTTGCAACTAGAATAACTAAAACGAAAATTTGCAGATCTGAAACATTTTTTTTTCAATTTTCTCAAATTACCAAAACGTGAACAAGTTTTAACAATTGGTCGAATTTACGAATTTATGGAATGTGCCTGAAATAAATGCCACTTTTTTTTTGTCGTCGTCGTCTTCGTCTTTGTCTTCGTCGTCGTCGTCGGCGGCGGCGGTGGCGTCGTCGTCATCATCATCATCATCATCATCATCATCATCATCATCATCATCATCATCATCATCATCATCACCACCATCATCATCATCATCACTACTAACACCACCTAAACCGTCATCATCATCGATATCATAAAAATAACGGTCATCATCATGTAATTTATTCATGACATAAAATTAAAATTGAAAAATCAAACAAATTATTGCTTATTTGCTTACGCTGATGTCTATAATGATGAGGGTTTAGTTTTGATCAACACCCTTGATCCGTTGAATGCACAGCGATTACGTTATCACAGCCCCAACTGCATGTTTCAGTTGGGCCCACCTGGACCCGCGGGACCACCGGGGCCTTCCGGACCCCCGGGAACGAGCGTTTCAAAAGAAGAGATACTTAAAGCCGTAGAGGACTTGATAAAAGGTGGAAAAAATACCACAATGACTACTTCTACTACTTCTACTGCTGCTTCTGCTACTGCTTCTGCTGCTGTTGTTGCTGTTGCTACAACATCGCCAGCAACAAATCAAACATTATAGCTATTTCTTATACTTATACTTCTACATGTACTTCCTATATTACTACAAATACCACATTGTACTTATTCGTATCCTTTGTATTCTTCTCTGTACCTTCTGGTCCTTCATTAGATACTTCAACTTTCACTTCAACTAAGCAAATCTTATAATTGTTATGATAACGTTAATCTTCTTTTTGTTCTTATAATACATGTATGCCCGTAGGATATAAGACGTTCAAGTGATCTTTAGTTGCGATTTGATGCTGCACTACAAAGCTTAGCGTTGGAAATTGTTGCAAGACTAGGTTCTTCAACCGCGTAAAGTGTGATAAAACGCAATCAACCACTCAAGTATACCATTCTGGAACAATCGTTTGCGTCGGATTCATGGTTAAATAATTAATTGGTTCTAATCGTCTAATGCAATAATTAGCATCAAAACATTCTGCGATGCTTTACCAGACAGATATATTACAAATCAGAGTACTACCCGGTACATTTGTAAGGATTCCATCGACCACATCAACACGACAATTCTTAGGGTGGACAATATGAGAAATTATCTTTGATATTTCAGAGGCTGCTGAAAAGCGAGCTAAAGAAATGGTGGCGGAGATGGTATGTAGGGGTCCTTTTTTTCAATGAATTACTTAATGTTGACACCATAATTTAATTCAAGAACACTTTTAAGAATACATGAATATTAAAGATTGAAACGTTTTTTTTCAAGAGTTTTTTAACATGCAAGGGACGTAACTCTGATAAATATTGTTGAAGTACGTAAGGGTTGCGCCACGTTAATTAAGAAGAGCGAGCGCATTTAATATTCATCCTTAGTTATAGTACCGGTGTATAGCAAATTTAAACTAAATACTCCTGTAATAATGATGCAGATAAATCTTACAAAAAAATAAATTATCTGACTTTATATGGGGCACGCTTTTTTGAAAATTAAACAAATTATACCCCAGCAATAATAATTTTAAAATTAAACATACGCGATGAAAAGGTTCAATGTCTGACAAACATATGTGTCGTGTTCTGAGAAAACTGGGCAAAATGCATGTGCGTAAAGTGTCATCCCAGATGAGCCTGTGCAGTCCGCACAGGCTAATCAGGGACGACTATTTCCGCTTTTATAGAATTTTTCGTTGAAATAATGTCTCTTCTTAGCGAAAATCCAGTTAAGGCGGAAAGTGTCGTCCCGGATAAGCCTGTGCGGACTGCACAGGCTAATCTGGGACGACACTTTACGCACATGCATTTTGTCCAGTTTTCTTAGAACGCGACTCATATGCGATAGATACTTGATCTATAGTTTGAAAGATGTTACATTTTTAGCCGTGCAAGCCGTGTTTCTCTCGTGTTGAACCAATACAAATAAGCAGCGCTCTGGAAATACCGGACTTAACCCTTTGCATGCTGAGAAATTTGTTGTCTGCTAAAATGTCGTCTGCTGAATTTCTAAAATTAGCATTTTCTTCGATTTTTTTCAAAGAATACTATCAGAAAAGCAAACAGTTTGGATCCTGATAAGACGCCACGTTCTGTGGCGTCTCATCTGGATCCAAACTGTTTGCAAAGGCCTTCTTAATCCGGTTCCAGCGCTCAAAGGGTTAATACTTGTGCATAAAATGTTGTCCAGGATAAGCCTGTGCAGTCCGCAGAGGCTAATCAGGGACGAAACATAATACTGTTATTGTATTTTTTGTTTCAATGAAGTCTATTGTTAGCGAAAAACCAGTTAAGACGGACAGTGGCGTCCCCAATTAGCCTGTGCGGACTGCACATGCTAATCTTGGCCGACACTTTACCCATATGCATTACGCCCGGTTTTCCAAGAGCGTGGTTCAAATGTATAACAAGATTCGAACCTTATAAGACAGTGTGTCCGACTCGCTAAGCAGAGTTCTTCGCTGTCTTATAATTTACCATTGAACGCTTCTATTATTTCATATGATAATATCTTATATCAGGCTCGGCACAAAAGAAATAACGACTCGGCAAGCCTCGCCGTTATATTATTCTAAGCCTAGCCTGATATATTACAAAAAGATCAGGCAGTGACCTGTTAACTGTATATAATTCACAGCGAGACTTTCTGTGTATACGATACTATCTCAAATGTGTGTACACATGTACAGCGCGACCTGCTGTGCAATTGGACGATGCCCATTCAGCAGGACATGCCCGGGGGTCTGGTTCCATGGAGCGTGGTTCCCGTCCCGAGGTTGTACGCCGGCTTCTCCATGCGGCTGAAGACGAACACCCGGGTCAATCGAAAGACCATGATGGAATTACATGCATTTCAACAGGTATGTGTATGGGTACATTTAATAAAGACTATCTCCGGGTACGTGTTAAATTATAAACATCCATTACTCTGGGAAATTGGGAATACAAGATAAGATGACCCAATGTATAATATTAAAAAAATCACTTAACCAACCAACTCTAATTATTTGAAATGAAGCGATGTGTTACAATTAAATGGATCGGCGTTATTTGTACATACGGTTTAGATGCGGCGATCCGGGAATCGTTTTAACCAGCCCATTTTCAGTCCTAAGAACTAACAATTGACTTAGAACCAAGAAAAAGCATTTCTGACTTTGAATATGTACAGGCTACCAATGGTGCATATGGCGGCAATAAAATGTACTTCATGAAGAAATACGTAATTAAAGCTGCTTAAAGGTGTCAGGATTGACTCAAAATTTAAGCGTTTCTTAAATACTCGGTACATCAATTTACAGCATATTCCTTATTCTTAGTCTGAAGTCTGATAATTGTTTTGTTAATACGGGACCTGATCAAAGTTATTCTACGCAACTACATTTATGAAGTTCATTGTAACTATTAGCATACACGAGCAGCTTACCAATTTTGAACACGATTGACCAATCTTTGCCGCAATTGTTTTTAACCTCATTGATGCTAATTTCAGTATGAATATGTTTCCGACATTTAATAGGCTGACATTTTTGACGATGCTGCTCCGAGAAATACTATGTTCATAAGCTCAAATATGTACTCACTGATCTTCTGTTGAGTGAAGTTCTCAAGTAGTATTGAATCTTTACAAAACGTTAACTTGTAACATCACGCACACATTTGTTACTTGGAACTGAAAAAAGAATCAAAGTATTGATTATTTCCTTAATTTACATAAAAATATATTTTTAAACACATTTCGTAAAATAATGGTTACACCAATTTGTGCTTCAAAAACTTGTTGAAACAACATTTTGCTCTATTTTTAAGCCATTTGGCGAAGGCGCCTTTCAAAGGGGCGACGTTTTTAACGCTCGGGAAGGGCGTTTCCACGTGCCACGAGACGGCGTGTACCAGTTTTCCGCCAGTCTCCATTTGCACATGCGCACAACAGGGAAGATCAAGGCGCGATTAAAAGATGACGAACATATCAAAGTGGTGATCTGCATAAATTCTCTTTGCCAAACTAATACGTAAGTTTAGTATTTCAGTTCAGAATTGATGACACTAAGTTTATATAATATTCTAATTAGTACGTGAAAGATGAAACATCATATAGTTAATTTCTAACGCCATTTTGATATTCTGTCATATACGTTAATAAGATAAAAAGAAGGTGCGCCATACAATTAGCAACTTTAGATTGTGAATGTAATTATGAAACGGCTGTTAGTTTGTTGTTGTGGTTTGTTATATTTTCCCTTCGTGTCGGTCAATTTTGTTCGCACATTCGTTCATTTTCACCACGATTTCATTACATGTAATTGCTTCTCGCATTCATTCTAAACCTCGCATCCAACCAAAGCATTCATTAATACAAGTACATGTATGTAATATTCTTCCCGTACAGTTCCATCGAGACTTTGACGGGTGTGTCTGTGAACAGTACCATATTTACCTCCAGCGTCCAAGGGCTATTATTTTTAAAGGTGAGTATTGACTCTGACATAAGGTGCTTTTTCAACGCGCAATTTTAACGCATTTCCTGTTACATGTAAAATGTGAAAATCTGAATGAGAAATACAACGACGAAGTAATTTTGACGCATTGTTTGCGTGGTAAAAGGAAGAGCAAGTGTGATAAGGCGTACCTCATACGGGGTGGTTTTATGTGTATTTGACGTCGGCTGACATATCTTGTGTATTTACGAAGCGAGTATGAATTGTCATCAACAACATCTGCTTGTCGTGAAACACCAATATTAAAGCTATTTGTTTGGAAATATATTTGGCAACTTAATTAACCCATTTATGCCTAGCGTCTGGAAAAAAGGCCTTGGCAAACAGCGCAGACCCAGATGAGACGCCGCATGATGCGGCGTCTCATCAGGGTCTGCGCTGTTTGCTTAAAGAAATTTTTCTGTAAGAAATATTCTAAATATAGAAATAAATATACTAGACATCCCTAATTTTGGAAATTAATCCAATTTAGAAGGATGGGAGTGTCCACTAGGCATAAATGAGTTAATTACATACTTGTTGTAGATGCTTTAGTTGATAACCTTTACCGACATGGTATAATTTTGAACTAGATTCAAACATGAATTAAAATATCGTTAATGTTCTTTCTTATGTACTCTGTTTCAAACAAGAGATGGTACGTAACCGATACGATCCGCTTAAGATGTTTTATTTACACATATATGGCTCTAAAGATGAATGAAATAGCTTTACCTTACCACGTCCACTTCATTACTTTCTTATATTGAAGAAAAACAAAGCATTGTAAAAGCATTTGAGCCTCGTTCTGTGAAAAGGGGGCTTAATGCAAGCTCGTAAAGTGTCGACCCATATTAGCCTGTTTAGTTTGCATGGTCTAATCAGGAACGACACTTTCCGCTTTTTTAATATCTTTCGTTTAAAGAAAGTTTCTTCTAGGCAAAAATCCACTTTAAAGGAGATTGATTTATGGAATCGCCTTCCAGGCAGTTAACCTAAAAAATATCGTTATCGCTTGCATTGTAAGCTAAAAGACAATTGAACATGTATGCGTGTTTAGTTTTCTTATAAATTTTGTATATGTCGTAATTGACCAAATTGAGGTTCGCTTCTATGGGATCTTTCTTTCAGCCATGTCGAACTGTAATGTCTTAACCCATTTATGCCTAGCGTCTAGAAAAAAGGCTTTGGCAAACAGCGTAGACCCAGATGAGACGATGCATGATGCGGCGTCTCAACAGGGTCTGCGCTGTTTGCTTAAAGAAATTTTTCTGTAATGTTGATCCAATCTAGAAGGATGGGAGAGTCCACTCGACATAAATGGGTTAAAAAGGATCGAGTACGCGTATGCAATCAATGAAACGACGTGGAGATTTGATATGAATTGCAAATAAAAAGTTTCTTGTTCATAGAGCTATTCTAATACGATCATGTAATTTTCTTCATAATTCAATTTCATTTCCAAGAAAACGGAAATAAAATGCCACTTTAAGTCCGCCATGTGTCTAAAAAGATTTTAATACTCATTAAAAATAATATAATATTTATATATATATCATCTTTTCCTTTGTCATATATTTGTCACTTTTATAGTTCTAGAGGAATCCATTTTCGTTTAAAGTTTGCATAATGGCTTGTTACAAGATTTATAATGTGTTTAATAATGCTCAGTGGTATTATATAAAATATAGCAATCTGTTTGCAGCAATTGAAAGAGTCAAGTTGCGTACTGTTTACGTCATTGTGCAAGAACAAGTATATATATATATTTATATAAAATAACAGTTTAATGTGAAATTCCCGGACAAAGCGATAATATTTCAGAAAAAAAGCAATGTTTCTTTAGAACAGATATGTCAAACAGCGTGAAGGTACACATGAATAATCATTAAACTCACTAAAAGCAAATTGATGCAATTGCATACAATGATAAGGCAGACACATTAATCTTCCTTCATTAAATTAACCCATTTATGCCTAGCGTCTAGAAAAAAAGGCCTTGGCAAACAGCGTAGACCCAGATGAGACGCCGCATGATGCGGCGTCTCATCAGGGTCTGCGCTGTTTGCTTAAAGGAATTTCTGTAAGAAATATTCTAACTTAATATAGAAATAAATATACTAGACATCCCTAATTTTGGAAATAAATTGATCCAATTTAGAAGGATTGATTAGTCCACTAGGCATACATGGGTTAATCTTCCTTCATTAAATTAAAAGAGTAAGATTTCCTTGGCAAGATGTAAGTTCTTTACAAAGACCAAAATGCAAGCTCTATAAGAGAAGCTTGAGCAAACTGAATTTGGTAAAATGTGTCGTGTTCTGAGAAAACTGGGCAAAATGCTTGTGCGTAAATTGTCATCCCAGATTAGCCTGTGCAGTCCACACAAGCTAATCAGGGACGACAATTTCCGCTTTTATGGAATTTTTCGTTTAAATGAAGTCTCTTCTTAGCAAAAATCCAATTTAGGCGGAAAGTGTCGTCCCTGATTAGCCTAGGCGGACTGCACAGGCTAATCTGGGATGACACTTTACGCACATGCATTTTGTCCAGTTTGCTCAGAACGCGACACAAATATGATGACATCCATTTGTTTTACAGAAACGCCTACATCAGTCTAGTGTAAATGTATTTATTATACATTAATGAAACTCTGAATGTAATACATTTGGAAAACAAGTTTCATTTGCCACGTATCCTTTGAGATATATCCTACACAGCAAATATTTTTTTAATTCCAGGAAAAGCAGTATACCTCGGTATATATAGACAATTCGTCGAACTACAGCTTCGTCGTCAGACAGGGCTCGGAATTCTCCGGTGTGTTTATGGGTGCCTAAACGAGTCACGTAACTAGACATCAATGATGTCACATGACTCGTCCGACAATGTTTCACGTGATCCATTATACTCGGCTTAAAGTGATCACTCAGACCACGAACCAAGTGAACCAGTTATTCAATGCATCAGACGATATTTCATCGCGAGGACTCGTGGTGTTCAATGCATCAGACGATATTTCATCGCGAGGACTCGTGGTGTGACATATAACATGCCGATTTATCAACATGTACATTGGTACTGCTTTGGTGTCTGCTTTTCAATCGCTTTAGTTAAATCGAATGTGTGATGTTTGTACATTTGAACAAACGTCCAATCTATATAAAACGTGGCATTGGTACTGCTTTTGTGTCTCTCGTTTGGTTCTGTTTTGTAAAATCGAACATGTGATGTATATACATTTGAACAAACTTTCAATTCATAGAAAGTGCTAATTGGTATTTGTTTTGACCAAAGACTAAAAATTGTGTTCTATTTAATTCGCGTGTTAATGTTAGAACGCCATAATGTACGAAGTACTTTCGAAAACTCCGTTTATTAAGCTGAGTAAGCTTGTTGACATTTTGGAGAACTTGTGTATAACTTGTGTATAACTTGTGTTATATATATTTGAGAAAAAAGCGTTCTTTAGAAGAAATAACAACTATTGATAGAATAAAAGAACAATGTTGATGGTATCTTGCGTTTTACAGATCAACAAGAAACAGACGCTGCATCGTCAAAAGGCTTTAGACTAATTAACTTTCGACAGAATTTTGTAGTTTGCAAATTTATGATCATTATGATAATGTAATGTAGGACCACGTAAAGGATACCAAACCACTGCATGCAATTACTAAGCACAAGCTATCAGCCGAGTTCTAAAATGCTTCTTTAAACATCATAAAAGTTTGCTTGAACAAGTTCAGTTCCTTGGGGTCTCTGGTGAGCTTCCTATTGACTTTGGCATTCTTTTTTTTTTGTTCAGTGCATTAAAATCAATTTAAACGATTTTATAACTCAAACTTGGTACAAAATAAGTATATGTTTATTTTAAGACACTTTGAAGTGAAATGTGTAGGGCGCATAGGTTTTCTTTGTCAAGGCTGGGATCATTTGTATTATACATGTTCCCCCGAGAACAGCGGGAAGTGGAAGTTCATGGAAACTATGCCGATGAACAGAATAATTTTGTTCTCCAACACTGGTACAGTCCATTACGCACGATCCTGTCGTCGTTTACCGAACTTAGTAGACCATTTTACAGACTGACTGTGTTCCGCACGCTGTAAAATCCCAGCCATGACGATGTGGATTTCTTAAGGAGCTCGTAGCACTCGATAACACTGGAATATAACAAAAATCTGGCAAGCATCGCTTTACAATAAGAAATTAAGTGGGAGGGTGGGTGGTCAATATTAACTTGTGTTAACCATAGAGCGACCTACCCAGATATGCGACGAGATCGAGAAAGATCGATAGTTTGCACGGGCAGTGTTTTTTCAATTAGTGGCGAGTCTATGTGTTACAGTAGACTGGGTAGGATGGGTTATGCCACTGGGGTTTTGGGTTTCGTCGTTCCCTTAGGAAAATAGCCTTTGCGTTGAAAAAGACAGTTTATTCTTGAGCAAATACACATTATTTATCACAATGTGCAAAACAAACACTCTGATTTTATATAATAACCTCAACTCATGCTCGATATATTCTTACATTGCAATGTATTTCTAGCAAGGTAAGTCGGGTTAAATTGTTTGAGACAATTAACTGAAGCGTCGAACACTTGATTAAACGGTACAATAAAGAAAAAAAAGGTAATTCTTGAATTGAAGTTAATCACCTTGCTAAGAACAAAAATTAAAACATTATAGTAAGAAAACAAATTATAAGTTTGATTGAAACAATTTATGTCGGCGTTTTAAATCAATTGACCCACTCATGGCAATGCCATAAAACCAAGCTTGCTGTATCAGCATTTCATCAATATTAGTAAACACAAACTTAAGTTATTGATCGGATATCTACTGTTTGACGCCACCAAACGCCGCAATAATGTTAAGCACACTTTATGCAGTATACTAGCATTAATAAACAGTATGAATTCCACTTAATAGTTATATAAACATAATGCGTTTTTAAATATAGAATATAGAAGTAGAATGTGATTGCTCACTGATGACGATGTCGGACCAAGATCAAGGTCACTGTTACTAAAAATACAAAAAAGCCCATGCACAATACATATATTTCAATAAAGCATGTACAATAAATGGACAACCACTGTGTAATTCGAACAATTACGTTGGTCAATTAACTTAAGGTGCAGACTGGAGATTCAACGTCATCTTTCGTAAAACTAGACTAAGTGCGATTAAGTTACATGCATTTTAAACCCCTGTAAGGTTTCTAAAGTGCGTGACCTTTAACAATCAACAATAAACGAAAATTTACTATCTATTCATATCACCATTTGTTTTTAAATCAATTAATTGAATTCAAAAAATAAAAAGTGTACAATTTCTGAGAAATCACTAGTGAATGTGCATTGCCATCAGGTTGTAAGGTCTATTCTTAATGGCTATGTTGCCTCCTTTATTTTTTCGATTATTTTAACTATTAATTTTCCACACGAAACTTCGAAACACCCACACACGCATGGTATCAACATTTTCCTGATCGGCAATTTCCAGAAAAGCAAATATCTTTATACGCCCTCTAGCTGTTTCCCAAGTGAGAGCAATTTGACGCATTTTATGGACACCGATTCGTAATTCAATCCCGGATGACTTAATAAAACAGATGCTAACTCGTTTGAAACAAAGAGGACTTATATAAGTGGAATATATAATTCTAATGCATGTTACCGTTTTCGGTCATTTCTACAACGTTTAGTTCCACGAAATCGTTGTTTATGCCAGTCGTGGCATCTGAGCACGTAATGGCACTTGTCAATATGGCAGGAAATAAAAGTAAGACTGTCACATTATGTAAACAGTGTATTATATTTCGATTAAAAAAAATACAAGTGTGGATTTGGTCAATGTTTCGAAGCATTTAGCCATGTATTCGTATTAGTAAATTTGTATTTTCTGATATTTCACACATATATTATACGGGTATAATCAATATGAGAACAAATATGTAAAATAAATACTATAAATGTTAGTTATACAGCCGATATTTATGTAATATTGTTAAAAAAACAACTCAGGAAATCCGTTTAAAACGTTGCTTTTTTTGTGTTTTTTTTTTTTAAATTTTAATTGAAATGCTGGCAGAAAAGAAGGATTAGGTTAAATTAAAGTAAATGTTGGTATATTTGATCTCAACATACACGTCAATCGTATGTGCACTGATTTAAGTTCAGTCAATTACACACGTTTCATACATAAAATACGTTACGTTCAACATTGTTATAGTCTGTATACTTCTTGCTCATTAGATTACTAGACAAATGATGTTTAAAAAGTATAAATGATCGTTGTGCTATGTATTTTTATTTAAAACAAAGAACGTTAATCTGATGTTACTAGTCTTTATAAACACGAATACATGTAATTGTATACTCCTTCTATAAGACCTATGCTACCAAGTTCCATCAAGTTTCAATGGGTCCTATATGGCACTCAATTTGCAATATTCTATAACTCCATAACAGACAGAACAGAACACATATTTTATTCACTTGCGCATATTATAGCTCATCGGAATAACACTATTATTAGACATTCATACATGTGTGTAATTATGAGTAGTTAATAAATTGATAATGGAAGAACATGTAAATAACATCATATTTATATAATATATTACGCAGTTTTCTTACAGTGTGCGTGGTAGTGTCGTGTGTTGATATAAACAATGAACTGTGTACGTAAACAACATGTTTACGGAAATCAGTGTTACCATGCAAAAACAACAACAAAGTCTATACATTACATAATAAACTGTACGTGTTTACAGTAATCAGTAGTAACACTATGCGTGAGAGTGATGTGTGTTGATATAATTAATGGACTGAGTATATAAACAACTTGTTTACAGTAATCAGTAGTAACATTATGCGTGAGAGTGATGTGTGTTGATATAATTAATGGACTGAGTATATAAACAACTGGTTTACAGTAATCAGTGGTAACATTATGCGTGAGAGTGATGTGTGTTGATATAATTAATGGACTGAGTATATAAACAACTTGTTTACGGAAATCAGTGGTAACACGAAATAAACAAAGTGCATTCATTACATAATAAAATGTCCATGTTAACAGAAATCAGTGGTAAAAGGCAACAACAAGGAACATTTATTTCAAAATGAACTGTACATTAATGTATAAAATAAACGTTGAGTTAGAGAAAAAAACAATTATCTCTTTTTACCTACGAGAACATTTAAACACAAAATTTGCCTAAACAATTATTCGACAAAGATTATTGTCAAAATTGTGGTGTTAGATAATCATGCAATATTTGAAAATCGCACTGCATTGCTTAATGTCCATACTTTTTCAAAAAAGCATTGTCTCTCTTATTTAACTACTCTTACCTCCGTACCTTGGGGATGGAATCCAGTACTAACCTAGTATAGTTTCCTGGTGCGACACTAAACGTGTTTTGATTGTTTTTATGGCGAACTGTGTATATAAAAAGATACATCCGTTTTTAAGTGTTTAAAAGTTATAATTTAAAGTATGTACAAGTACAAATACAAATATAAATACAAATATAATTATCAAGTCACCATATGGCCGTTGTAGATTATACAAAAAGGTCGCCATTACTGGGTATTCAATGTTAATTTTGTTTAGATGATTTTGGTTACAGTCATGTATTTAAAAGTGTTACCAATATCCATTTTAATATTTCAAATTGACGATTGTAAATTTATAATACATTGTATACGACAATTTTATTCAAAAGTGAAACCAAAACTCAATAACATTTCCATGTTGGATATATATTGTAGTTATAAAATAAATGTTGAATATGAAACTTACTGAGATATTATACCAAACGGTTTGCAATTTCCCTAGATTAAGACTCGGTATATATAAAAGACATATCATTTGCTCTATTTTGACATCGAGAATGTGAAAATCTGAATAAGAAATACACGACGAAGTGATTGTGACGCATTTTTTTTGCGTGGAAAAAGGACGAAAAAGTGTTATAAGGCGTAACTTGGAAGACGGTTACAAAATACGGCCCTTAACCGATATGATCCCTTTCAGATGTTTTATCTACACATATTTGGCTTCAAAGTTGAATGAAATAGCTTTACTTGTCCACTTCATTACTTTATTATAAGATATTATAGAGATACGAATCATTGCAAAACATTAATGAGCCTCGCTCTCTGAAAAGGTGGTTTAATTCATTTGCGTAAAGTATCGTCCCAGAATAGTCTGTGCACAGACTACTCAATGACGATACGTTCCGCTTTTATGATATTTTTCGTTTAAAGAAAGTCTCTGCTTAGCAAAACCCAAGTCAAGACAAAAAGTGCCGTCCCTGAAAAGCCTGTGCATACTGCACATTCTAATATTGGGCGACAATCAATGCACATGCATTAAACCCCGTTTTCACAGAGCGAGGCTCATTTATAGTTCTCAAACTTATGTCATCAGGTGGAGAGGGGAATAAAAAACTAAAATTAAAACCAAATTAACATTTATTTCTTACACTCTGGACAAGGTTAGTTTTGAATTCTGTAATAAGCGACAATCGTCATTTACACTTGATTATATTGGCATTCAAGCGAATGCTTGCTTTTCAATATTTATCATTTCGCAAAAGGTTTCTAAGTTTTCATCTAAAAAACGTTGACACTCGAAAGTTTCACAATTATTTTGCTGATGTCATCATTGTTTAAATAACATTAACTAAGCATTTTCAATGCAACCGATGTTGGGAACAATAAAAATGGAACTACTCAAGAACGGTAATTTACCGATTTAGATATTATTGAAGCGATTTTTGTATTAAGTATTTTATCTCAGTGGCAGCATGACCTTGTGGTATGCAAATACCAATGTCAGCAGGTGCCACGAATTGCAAATAATACGTTTTTTGTTCATCGAGCTTTTCTAATTTGAACATGTACTTTTATGCATAATTCGTTTTAATTTCATAGAAAAGAGGAAATAGAATCATTTTTTTGTCCGCCATGTGTCTAAACAGTTGTTTTTAATCATTGCAAAAAATAAATATTTATGTATATCGTCTTTCCTTTTGTCATATATTTGTCACTTTTATTGTTCTAGAGGAATCTTATTTTCGTTTAGAGTTTGCATAATTGCTTTTTACAAGATTTATAATGTGTCTTTAATGCTCAGTGGAATTAAAAATAATATATCATCATAATTATACATTACTGAAAGTTGGAAAAAAAGTTAGACGTAAAATAAAGCATGTTCAATCTTCTTCGATGAAAGGGTTAATGCACATTTATTTAAACAAAAACCTTCCATGGGACAAATTGGGTTTCATAAGTTTTATATTATCCAACGGGAAATATTATTTTATATTTGTCATGGGCTGTGTTAAATTGAACATACCTGTCTAAAACATTTATATTGGCCTTAGCGCATGGCTTTTTCGCGTATTTTATTTTTGTAATTATTAATTGTGGGGCAAAGGAAAATCATTGTGAGTATGATACACACAGTGAGCTTTACGCAAAAGACCACATAACTCTACAATACATAGAACTCTTGGGTGTTTTTGTTGCATGTGTTTAACATGCTTTCTATTGTTGTAATGTAATATAATAATCCAATCACCTTCGACACGAATCATTAACAAAAGCATGGCAACAGTGTGTGCAACTTAACACTTCCTTCGCCGATAACATCAGTGTGTTAGGAACCAGCACTTAATCTCGATACACTTTTAAATAATACTTACCGCCACGCATTTTCTCGCCTCCGATTATCATCGCATGGTTTAAGGATAGAAACGGGTCGATATGGTTCTGATATACTCGCAAGAGAGGACATGCTTACTGTGCAACAGACGTGTTATTGAGGATGAATTTCACTTTATTATTATTTGTAATTGTTATACAGAATTACGCCGCCGCTTTTTGAAAATATATTATTATAATAGACTGAGTATGTTTATATTCACCCAGAAAACAAACTTATCTGAACTTTTAGAACTGTCTAAGTATATATTTTTCGCAAGTAAGCATATAACCGACTTAAAAATTATGACATAGTAACATCACCTTTTTGGTTGATATTAATCTTAAGCTTTTTTTCCAAATGTGTTGGTTAAATATAATTTCTGCTATTCAAAGTCTCGGATATTGTTAATTCATGTTAATTGCATGTTATATTGTATCATGGTTGTTTGTATCTTCTTATAGGAAAGTTTAAATGTTATTTATTAGTAGTTATTATAATTGATTGAATACATAGTTTGTATTGTCATTGTTGTTAGTTTCTCTATATTGGAATACTTAAATGTTAATGTCAGTAATTATTATAATTAAGTTAATATTTATTTTGTAATGTCTTTGTTGTTTGTCTCTTTTTATAGGAATGGTTAAATGTTATTTATCAGCAGTTATAATACTTATCTTAATATTTATTGTTTCAGTAAAAGTTGGATTCTAAATATTAAGTTCACATCGAATATGTTAAGAACATTCTCCGTAAGTAAACACATTTCTATCAATCGCATCTCTTTGACATGCTATTTGATTGATATATGTATTATGTTTATATGGCTATGTACTGATTGCATTCGCCAATAAAATTGTCTGTCTGTCTGTCTTTCTGTCTGTCTGTCTGTCTGTCTGTCTGTTAAGTTGTCCAATCAGACCGCAGCACGCACATAAACCTACATGTATTAATATAAATTATTCATAGAAGGTATATCAAGACTTTCATATTGTCATAGAACAAACATGCATCTCTCAAACAAATAAGTTTCCATTTGCCACATGCCCTTTGAAATATATCATTCACAATTTTCAAACGCACTGGTTTTCATTGGCACAATTCGTCGAACTTCAGCTTCGTGGTCAGACAGGGCTCGGAATTCTCCGGTGTGTTCATGGGAACCTAAACGAGTCACACGACCATATTCGTTTAACCCATTTATGCCTAGTGGACTCTTCCATCCTTCTAAATTGGATCAATTTATTTTCAAAATTAGAGATGTCTGGTATATTTATTTCTATTTTTAGAATATTTCTCACAGAAATTCCTTTAAGCAAACAGCGTAGACCCTGATGAGACGCCGCTGCAAACATGTACAGAGAGTGTTACCAATATTAATTTTAATGTTGTTGTTTTTTATTGACGAATGTAAATGAAGAATTTACGACAATTTTAGTCAGAAGTGACACCGAAAACTCAATAACATTTCATTGTTGGATGTTTAATGTAGTTATAAAATAAATGTTGAATATGAAACTTACGGCGATATTTTAACAAAATGTTTGCGATTTTCCTATATTAAGACTCGGTAGATACAATGCTAGACACATCATTGCTAGAAACCAAAGGTATTGTTTGTGTTGCTATTCGAACGACTTCGAAGACGAATAAAACTAGTTTAACTAACATAATTTATTACATAAATATATGTATTGGAGTTATTTATGTATTAAATTGTGACTTGTTCCTCTTACGTTGACGTGCTGAACTGTATTTATTATGTGTTGTTGACGATGTATATTATCGAAGTCGAAATTAATTACCTGTCGGTCTTTAATATATGTCAGAACAGGTACAATCTATTCGTGAGGCGGATTTACTGACTAATCACAATACCACGAATAATAGAAACAACCGGGTATTTTTTTTCGTATATAAAGAATTAGTTTTTTTAATGAATTCATCGACAGTTCATAAGAGACATTATTCCCGCTTTACCAATGGGTGCAGTGGAAGCTTGTCATCATTTATTACATGTTATGTATGATGTCATATAAATCTGTAGTGTGCTTTACTGCTCGCCCTGATTTTACTGAAACATATACACAACGCAAGCGAAAGTGAAAGTACCCCCAGACGCAGCAAGTTTGCTCTCACTATTTAGTTTATCCATGATAGTCTTAATAAGTAATCACTTTTAAATAAGCCTTGTCGATTGAAAAACATAGCTTTTTGATGGCTTCTTGATCACATGCATATTTCGTATACTCTATCTATAATTTGGAGTTTAATTGAAAATGCCGTTAATCTGGGACGTTATCATGATTGAACAACACAGCCTTTTTCTTATTTGTTGTTCAGTTGTTGTTGCTCATTATAACCATGATCATTTTCCCATTTTCATTCTGTTTCCCCCTTGTATATGCCTGTGTTAATGCGATAAACCGTGAGAAATAAAGTGATGAAATATCTCAACGCAATATAAAAGCAAACTGTATTATTGTATGACACATACGTGTTTTATTTATATTTTACAATTATTTCTCGAACTGTTAGGCATAACACCAATACAGTTGTTTCTACCTGGCACGGAATGTATCGATTGTTACAAATGTACTTAATTTGTTTTTCATGTTGCTGGTATGGGTTATACTTAAAATATGTGATTTTCGGAAGTATTTCATTAATTATTTTGAATCGTGCAAATACACTCCGCATAATTCTGGTACACGAGTGTTTATAGCTTAAAAGTAGTAAATGTCTGGCAACAACAAAACCGTTAATGGCAACTAGGATTTACTCAAAATGACCGCTGTATGTAGTGATAATATTAACAAGTAAAAAAAATAATCTGGTCATGACAAGGTACAGTTTTTCGTATTTCATTAAATAAATATTTCGTGTATTAATTATATTGACACGCCTGTACTAGATGTACATGTATTGTGTAGTTTGAAACATCCATTTGACATTTATTCGGGCCAATGTTCAGTAACAATGGCATTATTCCTACACTTTAATAATATAAATCATTTATATACCATGACAAACTGATCGCTTACCATTTTGAAGGTTATTTTTTATCTTGATTATCTTTTTTCTCGCCATTTGATGAACTGTCCATCTGTATTTGGAAATGGCGCGGATGACGTCAGACTTATCACATAATATATGCATAGACTTTAAACAAAATACATGCATTTTAACTCGTTTGCTGATTTAAACATTCATTCTTTGTATTGTCTCCATCAGACTAAGTAATAGGTAGTGCGGAAGTTCAGTTAATAAATGACTCGGAACAATGGTCACCGGCAATACCGTGTTGCGTGAAAAGTGTCTGACGTATACTAATTTATATCGTATGTTCACTGAGAAAATTAAATTAATTCGACGTTTATCCAAAATGACCTTATTCAAACTTTCATTGCATACGTCAATTTATTTACGATATAGAAGTTACGATTCGTCGTGGGTTATAGATTATAATTAGTTTTAATTAAATTAAATAGCAGAGCACTACTAAGAACAACACCTGCGGTTTCATTCAGTAATACATTTGTTAAATAAGTAAACTAGCTCGCGAAATAATTTCAATACAGAAGAACACACAAATAACAAAACACACAATAATTTGATAGAAAAATCACCCAAAAAAAGTCCCTAGATCTGTATTAATATATGCCGCAAAATACTTCTTTGACTGGGAAATATAGTTCTCTTTATGATAGCAAAATAAGTTGCAATTTTAAGCTAGATCGACATAAATTTCGCCATTCAGTGTTTATTTTCTTCCAAATAACGAAGGGATGTTTACAAGATATAGCCTTGTTACATGCAAACCTCTGCATTTCAACATCAATAAAATTACGCTTATTTTATATTCTGATTACATAAATGCATATACATGAACAGCAAACAATTAAGCAAGGGTCTTGCCAACACTGTAAATGATTTAACTTTAAAGAAGCTACTCAGGGGATCTAACAAAATCTTCATCACAAGGATTACGAGTGTATTATCAATTCGATTCAGAAATGAACCCAGTCTGCTCATCGGGCATGAAGGTACTAATAAAGAAACTAATACGTTTTAATGCGCCCTAATTGGCCAAAAGGTCTTACCTAGATCCGCTTAAGGAACGGTTTGTGCAGTTATCGAACAAATCTTGCATTTCAATGGCATATCAATGATAAGCCGATTAGACTGATTTAAAATTGTTGATTTTTTTTCTAAACTTTTTCAACTAATTGCATTCTTTTTCTATTTTGCAAAGAGTAAAGTTATTCGGACGGATGTTTGATAAACATTAAGGCTGAACAACTATTGTTAAGCTTTATATTTATTTAAGTAATATTTCAAAATTAAAAGTTTATTTTCAAAAAACGAAATAAGATGAATGCAATTAACGGAAATGTAAGGAATATGACGTCGGAGAGTTCAGACCTTATAGAAGAAGACGAAATTGACGTTGTAAACGACGCGTCATCAACGCGCAGTAAAACAGGTAATGTTTATAAACGGTTATATGTAACAGCTCTTTATCCATACATTTCTATAAATTTCTGTATTGAACATTTATCATGCTGTTAACTATGGACACACATTTCGAGGTCTAAAAATGTTGCCGTAGTTTATAAAAACTATAAATAAGACGTTTAATCTTAATTATTTTAATAAGTATAATATGCATGAGCACTGAATATTTTTCGAGTCCGTCATGATTACAGGCACTATTAAAAACGAATTTATAATTATACCCAAAGTATAGTTAGTATTTCATTCTGGATGCCTATCGAAGACAGTTAGTTTTAAACATAGCTTTATTCATTATACTATACTGTGTCATGTTTATTTATATGCTAGAGTTTTTTTTGTGTGTGCAACAAACCAAAATTTGAAATCCTAGTTGCAATAACGTCTACTATAATAAGACGCTTACAATTGTATCCCCTTAATAACGAAACAATGCACGTTTCTTAAACAAACAATAAATTGATTTACAATTCCACCACGTCGAACGATCTTTTGGATAGACCCAAGCATAAAGTAAGTGTGGGAAAAACGATTTGTGAATTTGCATTTACTTAGCATTTCTTGGCATAGTTTTTCACGTTGATGAAAAATACATATGACATATCCATTAACATTGATCGCAATGATAATGATGGAAACTGACGACATTTTTGCTTGATTGAGCCGCAGACACGCAGTTGTGTATTTACTTCGCGAAAGGGTCCGGCGTATAGTTTTGATCCTTTAAATACATAGACATACTATTCAAATTTAAGTGAGAATCAAAATTGACTTTTTCCGACGCTTGATGTCAAACAACTCGTACTATCGCCCTAATTATTTTTCTACACTTCGAAATTCTAAATCCATGGTTTTATCGCATCGAAAAAAAAATACAAGTCACTTATTGTTGCATTTTGTTTTCGATAATACAAATCTTAACTCTATATATAGACGAAGACGCAGAGGAAGACGATGATGATGTATTCTCCCATCATAAAAAGCAAAGACGCAACCGGACCACTTTTTCCTCGGAGCAATTGCGCGAGCTGGAGACGGTGTTTCGACACACACACTACCCCGATTGCACCCTCCGCGAACAGATTGCAGAAAAAGTAGATCTCTCGGAAGCTAGAGTACAGGTGCGTTGGGTTTAAACTTCAAAATAGCTAAGTAGCGAGCTTCGCACAACAAAAACATGTATTTAAGTTAGTTCATAATTTAAATAAAATAAAATGATTACTCATTGAAACTAAAGTATTCATAGCAAACGAAATATGTAATTGCAATAGTAACAAAAAGTACCTTTTTAAAACGGCAGAAAATAAATATAAATAATCAATGTTTAATCAAATGAACTTATATAAATACAAATTTTAAGGGTCTTCTTAACGACATATTTATTCCTGTCGCTACCCCAATGCCGACATGTTTAATTGTGTTTGTTGGAGAAATAAAGCAACATGTGTTCATGTGTCGTATGAACACTCTGCATAAAAATTACTCTGGTACCCAGTCTTATTTATAAGTAAAAGTTTTTTATTAGTAAAAGTTTTGCCTCAACCAAGTTTCATACGGTCAACAGTTTAAACACGATGTTGTCACAGTACGTTATGTTATATAGGGATATTGTATACGAATTAGTAATTCAAATCTTTTGAGTATGGGAGGGGGTATTGCTAAAGTGTTGTGTATATGATTAAGGCTGAATGTTCTTAGTTTATTTGTTTGATCTTCATAGCTAAATATTGTAAAATGTTGTTTTAAATCACTCATAATTACATTGAATGGTGACATAGGACGCCATATGATTACCAAATAAGGTTCGAGAAAAAAGAGATTGTTAATTACATCAAACACCGTGTAATTATACAGCAACACAAGAACACGGTTAGAGGGGTGAAAACTGGAATCAGGTTGTCCGTCAAGTCGTTCGTAAGGCCTTCGGATTTCTCGTCCAGCGCATAACACGAAAATTGTCACAGGTATCATTATGAAACTTAATAGGTACGTCGATGACGTTGAGGTTAAGTGCGGTACACAAGAACGGTTACTCTTGCTTACATAATTGCATGTCTATTGCCCGAACTATCATATCAATACTATCAAACTGGTTTATTGGTAATAAACATTTTATGTCAATGTAGACATAACGATCGCGAGATGAATTAAAAATACATTTTAATGGTAGACTAGTTGTCCGCCGTATTATAAACTGCCCGTAGGCATTCGACGACGGAGTGGTTGACGTCATTCTACACAGAAACGAGAATAAAGGTGGGGGATTTCCCCCAAAGAAACAGTGTTTGTCGATCAATACATATGTACCTAAACTGTTTAAACATCGTATATCACATCATGCAGAAACTTCATGCAGCTTTACATTTATTCACTATTAGCGACATTTGGCATTATTGATACAGTTGTGTCATGTGTTAATTTTATTTACAGTTAAATGTTTTATGAATATTTATAGACCAAGATTTGGAGAGCCGTACACGCGCTTATAAAAGCACCACACACACGATATACTTTGGCCGGTTTCCATTAAATAATTCAATCTAATATGTTGGCAATAAATATTTAATTAAGCTTATTTTAAAAGTTCAACGTCCAATTAGTTCTTAAACGGATTACATTACTCTGCGGCGAACGCCTAATCTTGTTCGCGTGCCACTGATATATTGGGATTAACGTTTGTTTAAGCAGTTTACTTATTGTTTCTGTTGGACTGGAATAGGATAAGGCAAATTAAGGCATTACATATATGAGATCACAAGTAATAAATTAAACATGTTTTGCAGCGTAGAAGCAAATGTGAATGTTTATTTCTCGATGATTAAATTATTGTTTACAAACATTTAAATATTTATCAATATCTTATTTATAGAATAAGTTGCTTTACATAAAAAGTTCAAATTTAGTGATGACCTTCCATACTATCATTTTTTTTTACAAATGCAGAGAACTTAAACTGATTTCAACTGATTATGAATTTGACTATATTTTGTACAGATACAAATATTTAGGAAATCAAGCGTTAACATATAAACGAAAGTTTTATTTTTCATTCGACAATGTTTTGGGACATTTTTGCTTGGATAACAAATAATAGTGATACGACAACGCTAGCGCTATGAATGACTTATACAAACACTTTCATCGTTATTATTTCCAAACATTTTACTCATCATCCCTGATATTAAAGTATTCCGTTTTATATTTGTGTTTCGGAACATTCATTTCGAACATGTTCGTTTTAAATGTTGAGTATATAAAAATTCGCACTGCATGTTAGTTTATTTTGTCGAATACATATATGCACATTTAAAAATGTTTGTGCTGAATTATTTGACTTAAATGTCAACGACGACAGCAGTTATGCACGATTATTTTTCCTCTGGAAACACAGCATTGTAGTTAAGAACATTATATCTATCAAATCAACTGCTTTACAATACATGCTATTCCATTTATTATATGCTTTCATGTGTTTTATTTGCAAATTTAAATGAGAAAGAACTTGGGAATTCACTATTTCAAAAAGTGACAATTAATATTGAACTAATCGAGAATGTGTATTGTTTTACATTTACAACATTTTCCTGGTTCTCGACATCTAATGCAGTAAATGGAATGTATTTATTGTCAATTATTCTGTACTCGACGTTTATGAAAAAAAACTGTAATTACTTTGACGGAATGACATTATTATTACCACAATGTTCTCTAATTTACCCTTTAGAGACCTAAAACAAATATACAAAAGCATATAATACAATGAAAAGCTTTTGATCTAAATAGATTATTTACTGGTTAATAACTTATGTTGTTCTACATAGCTATTTAAACTTGAGAGTCATTACCATTCGTTTTCTTCAAATGTCAAACAAGATATATGAACGATGGTCTGCAATTTCATACTACAAACAGCGAGCTCTAAAAAGAAAACAAGCAATATGTCGCCTACATCTCACAGTAAATTATATAACCGATCGCGTTATCTTATGCATCGCACTAAAATAGTCATATCGAAGGTTACATCCAATAAAATAACACCTGCCGTCAAACACTGTTGTCACATAGCGGACGTTGTTTTCTTGCTATTGTCAACCAGTGCAAATCTATGATGTCCAGTACTAACTGTTGACAATTGAGAAACATTTCTAAATGTATTTACAATTCTACGTTAAAAAGAAATGAGTATCTTGCTAGTTAGCTATTTTGTTGCTTCTTGATAACAATTATGATGTAAAACAAGGTATTCAGTTATAAGTAATTTATGTATTAATCTAATTATCTCTTTATTTGATATGGGTTTTGTTTAGTACCTTATTTGTGTGGTCGTCTTTTTGTATATCTGTTTAGTATTTGGCCAAAAACATATATTTGCTGATTCTGCCAATAAACTGAAACTGAAAAGTAAACTGCTATTATTGGTATTTAAGTATCATCCTAGCCTGCAATGCAAATCCATTCTTTTAATTAACATAACGTGTTAGGCATTGCATAAAAATAATTCAAGCTATATCAATAAACAATGTATCAATATAGTTTTTGTATGTAGTACTGATATTTAAAACTTAGAATAAACAATCGTAGCATCATTAACTCTTAACAATGTATTTTAATGCACAACTCGTTTTACACAATAACATTTATATAACATCGCCTTGAATATTTTCTCTGCTACTGTTATATCAATATATTCTATACAATCGATATATACAGAAAAAAAAGAAGGAGTTTATAACTTGTATTATAAAAGTCATGAAATGTGATTTCAATCCGATGTGGACAGGTTCATACTTGTTTAAGTCCTACTCAGTCAAGACATATGCAATTCATGTTATGGCAGCTCACGTAATAAATCCGGGTTTTCATTATACAAATCCTTTGAGCTGGCACATTGTTACCATTCTAATCCTTACTATTCAAATTACATTACGTCGTTTTCTTAATTGCCTGGTTTAGTAGTTATTCTCAGCGTCTAACAACCCTCTTGTCGGTAAAGCGATTTGGTCAGCAGCATTCAACAATGAAAATTTTATCTAAGCGATCTTCCATAATCCTTACAAAACTCAAATGACCTTAGTATTGATAAAATTTATACTAATTCATCAGTAATTACACCAAATGAACACGTATATTTTCATGTTCTATTATTTAGATAAGCTGATTTATTTCAAATTCTTTTCATTTATTGGTAGATATTAATATATTGTGGTTGGAATACGGCGTAATCGGTTGACATTTCTAATCTGCTTCTATATGACTAGTCTTAAATATTAAATTACGTGTGAAATGTACGTATATGAACACGAACGCTACGGAAGAATAAAGAGACATTATTTTTTATAAATATAAAATACAATAAATGTATTTGTTATTCATATAACTCAACATACAGAAATAGATTATATAGGTTTTTATGCTAATTTGATTTTAACATTAAGTTTAATAACTTTTATCTTAAAATAAAATATTTGGTAAGATGTACAACAAGTAGAAATGTAGATATACATTATAATGTTCCATTATAAAAGCGAAGATGACGATTTAATCTATATAAGTTAATGTTAATACTCTTTTATTTTGTTTTCGTTGTCATGATTCCATGTTCTTCATATACCAGAAGTTATAAAACAAGGATACATATTGCAGTGGAAAATTGTAGCACATTGTTGTATCCTCTGATTTATTAGCGTCTTATTATTGGACAAACAATCTTAGACAAAGAGTCATGATCTGTGATCTGAGATCATATACAGGCTCATTTTTTAATAACACAGTCGTATTTTAATATGCATTTTGGACTACCATCTTTTCTAAGTTACGAGGGAAAGCCATTTTAAAATTGTAAATCTACACACATAATATATTAATTTAATACTGTATTCCATGTTGATTATTTCAACTTGTATATAAATTTAATTTAGTAATGTAATAATATTAATTGATCATTTACAAATACTCATACAAAACATGGCATTTGTTCTTGTTATCTGTTTTAACATTGAATTGGATACAATTTCATTAAACAATTAAACTCCTTTTACGACAATCCAATAATAACAAAGTGAACATGATCCAAATTCTACAGAAATGATATCAGTTTCAAAGACAATCACAGTATTGGAATTGCATCGAATGGTTTGTTCTCATAATTCTACTGGTTGCCTTATATGGTATATTATCACCATCTGGGGACAGTATGTGAAAGGCTGCGTAATTTTTGTTTGAATCATGGTTAACATCAAAATAATGTATCATTGTAGTCGTTGACACCACATATATTGGGTTTGCGTTCTGTTTGAGATTAACGTCTGTTAAAATTTTAAAGTATGATACAGTATTGATGATCAAAATGATTGTGTTTTAAACCTATATTTGGATACGAAATACACCTATTTAAAAAAGAACTGAAACTGAGAATGTGTAAATTGTGTTGTAAAATGTTTTGTTTACATATACAGTTAGGCAATATTCTTTATATGAAACAAACATTAAAAAATACAACTTATTGTTTCTTTGAACACACGAAAATAGCGGTCAAACATCGCCCTTGATAGCAAGGTAGACTAATTGTTGTTGAAAGGAAAAATAAATACGAAATAAAAACAGATTGCGTGATATCTAAATCATATATTTTTATTCAATCGTAAATTACAGAGTTGGTTCACTTTATATCATTTTAATTACGAATATTACACTGACACGGACCTAAGACGCTGGTTTTCCAAGGCGAATATCAAAATAGCAATTTATTACTCAATTTAAAACAAATTCGAGTCATAAATTACGAAAGCTGTTCACCTAAATAGATTTTGCAATATAAAGTCTTAGTGCCCTTTTCTAGCGCTCGTTTTGCATCTTGAAGATGAATACTGGTGATACAAGTAATTTGATCATGAACACATATACATTCTAAGATCACGAAGGCGATTGCAATAAAGCTTATATACACACGATAAAACCCTTTAACCTTTCATTTAATAACCTTCTCGTAATCTTCGTCATTTTGTGTTACCTTTTTCTCAATAATGAAAGGCCATTATTTAAATGAGATGACTTCACACAGACAGATTTATTTAGTCACCAGATACTTACAGAATCATGAAATATTACTGCAACATCAAACGTTGCTTATAAAATACATTGATTGCTCATAAACATACAGTCATTCAATCCGACTCAAAGATCATTGAAAGTTCACCCATTATCAATGTGTCGTCTATTTATTATATTGTTGTCATACCAACGCCACTGACATTCTTCTTTTCTCAAAGTGCTATATTTCCAAATAAATGTTCGCTATGCACTAATTGCAGACATAAACCATACGATAAAAGTAATTGTTGCAACACGTATAACATGCTATTTTAAACACATGCAGGTATTTCAACTTCGCCATTGCAAACTACAAATCTGTTTTGTATCAATACATGCATGTTTATATAAAAAAAATATTATCATAGCTGACAAATAGATCCAACATGCATATAAATATATACAATAACACACGTGTTATGCTTGATATTGCTGAAGACAAAACAACACTACACAAACCTTTTATATTCGGCACATTATAATTTGTAAATATAACTATGCATACACATTTTAATCAGTGTTGACCGTCAGAAAAATACAACATTTCAATAGTTTTACAAAATTAAAGAAACCGGAGAACAATTGATTTTGCAGACTCAAGTGTTTTGAATATATTATTACTTAGCTTAAGGACTCACCCCGAACTTCGCTAAATATATATGCAATGCATAGTGTATGTTATTTTCATTCATACTATATTGAAAGTTACGTTCGTTTCAGGTGTGGTTCCAGAACAGACGCGCAAAGTGGAGGAAACAGGAAAAAAACATAGTGCGGATGTTTGACGTTCTACGTCACCGACAAGAGCCTATAACGTCACTTCCGCCAACCATAAATTTGTTCCAGTCCCCTCTGGCCGGTATCCACCCCTCCATGTTGTCATGGTTACCTCGTATTCCGTTTCCTTGGTCACCAAACACGTCGAGTTCACTGGGCCAGTTTCCCATGTTGTCCCATCGGACATCCATAGCTTCAACATACGGTAAGGAACTTGAAAATGCCAATCGTCCGAATTAATAAATAACACGACCGTGTCTCTACTTAACCTTGTCAATTGACATTGTCTATAAAAACTTATGGGCAATCTGACTCAATCATGTGTGGGCGCATATGTTTCCAATATAAACTCAAATAAAAATGATAGGAGATATGTAATGAAAAAGCAACACAATATTTTAATCATTAAACTTACAAAACATGGAGAAACAACTAATGCATACAGGTATAAGCGCTTTCTATGTCTAACAGATATATGTATAGCCAATTGGTCCTTTGCCTTTATTAAAATATTACTAGAGGTTATCGAGAATTTCATTCCTGATAATGTCTATCGAGATGACTGGTTCCTATAACAGGAAGCACGCGCCTTATTGTAATGTGCCATCCGATTATGCATTGCAGACGCCATGTCTCATCCACAACGTGGGCTACTTGGAGAACCTTTGACATTATCGTCAGACAGTTACAGCAACTACGCACGCCATTTGCTGCAGTACACTGCCGACCGAATGGAACAACACGCCAAAGCCGACGCGTCCAGCAACGGAACAAGCGGTGATGACCTTTTTTCCGGATTGTTGTCTGCAAGGCGCCCGGGTTACAAAAGCGATTCTAAGTTGACGGCGACGGAGTTGCGAATTGTTGATAAAACATAGTGCCACCAAATAAATGTCGGAAGGATATCCACTTCGTTTGATTTTTAGGTGCAACATTTACATATGGGCTACATGTTATATATATATAATACCTTTAAGAATTTAGTTAACCGTGGTTGTTGTTTTGGAAGTCACGCATTGGACTGACCGAAAATGTGTCATGTCCGGAAATGTGTCAATGCATGTGAATATGAAGAGAAGTGCTAATTATATTCTTAATGATCAACTTTAAGACAGTAAATCTGTATAATGTCCTTTGAATGGAATTAGATATTTTCATATCAGATCACCACCTAGTCGCATTATTATTTTTTTACACCAATATGTAAATTGCGCGAACAGTTTGTGTGTTCATTTGACATGTGCGTTGCACTTTAACATTTAAAACTTTGAATTATTTCTCATGTTGAAGGTAAATATTGTCATTGGACGATTCCGATATTAAACATTATGTTTAGAACGATAATGTGTACACTTGCTGGTTTTCTAAAGGGTACTCGCATTTAATAGAAATTAAGTTTTGCTCGGCCATGTCTAATGGGCTTCGAATACCAGACCTTAGTTCCAGATCCATGCATGTATTATTAATAAATAAAACAAGCATAAATAAAAATGTGAACATTGTAATAAAAAAATAACAGCATTTCTTGTGGTTTGAACGAGCGACATCTACAGTCAAAAGCAATCATTCTACCACAAAACCGCACAGGATTTCGAATTTAGAGGGTAGTGAAAACGCTTTGTCGGCAATTAGTGTTTTCGCTTAAATGATCGATGAAAAGCGTCACTAACAATTTATTATTTTTACCGATCCCGATTAATGATTATCCATTCACGAACACATATTTTGAACATGTTTCTTAGTCATTAGTGTTATTTTGGTTGTTTGAATGTAATGCCTACATTCGTTCGAAATTTCTACCAGTTTTTCTGGAAATTATACTTGTACGAAACAGTGAACAAGTACCTTTAAATTATTGGCTACGCATTCTCATACGTGGCCGTGTATCATTCATACTAATATGAAACATCCGTTAACTTATCGCACACACGCGTGTCTGTTATCGTTTTTCGCCATTTTCCAAAGGTATTTGAGAACGCGTTAGACATATATGTTATTACCATTAATATTCCAAAGGTATTTGAGAACGCGTTAAACATAACGTCATTACCATATCGAGTTCGTCACAATTGTCACCCATTCTTCACGTTTCAACAACAACGTTTCGACACCGTTTTTGCTGTTCGTGTTATTAGTTCAACATTATATAAACATGGTGGAGGATCGTAATTGAAGTCAGTGCCAGGTTAATATTGCCGATTTGTTACATGTGAGATCATACAGGCATAAAAGGTCCTCGTGATTAGGATAGTCTTGTACTTGTTAAAATAACAGAACAGAATAGTTTATTCAGACTTAAGCATGTAAAGCTCATCGTTATTAACATACATATACAACAACAGAATGCGTTTGAAGTAAATGCAAACATACAATGATACATCATTACGAACAAAGATCAATTTACATAAACGAGAAATAAACATGTTTTCGTGTTTCCTGAGAATGTTTATACATAGTAACCTGATGTGCGTAAATTATATCGTCATAAACGTGTAATCAATTTAACCCATTTATGTCTAGCGTCTAGAAAAAAAGACCTTGGCAAACAGCGTAGACCCAGATGAGACGCCGCATGATGCGGCGTCTCATCAGGGTCTGTGCTATTTGCTTAAAGGAATTTCTGTAAGAACTACTCTAAATAAAGAAATAAATATACTAGACATCCCTTATTTTGGAATTAAATTGTTCCCATTTAGAAGTATGGGAGAGTCCACTAGGCATAAATGGGTTAATATCTATGCTAGTAAAATCTTCCAACGCACATTTATAAAAAAAAAATAAACACTAACCTTCATACATCCGTTCAATAATTGATACCGACACATAATAACTCGTAATAAAACTAATCAGTCTGCTACGGTTTATCCTATTTATAGTATCTCCTTCAGTATACTATATTAGACAATATTTATATTGTGTGTGTTAGATGTAATTTCTAGACTATTATTTATGTCAATTAATTCTAACTAGGGTTTACCAAAATGCCACTGCAATCAATAGCTTTAAGTGTTTGTGTCTCAAACCTCGGATTTATACTGCGTTGAATTGTTCTTGACAACCATCGAATGCATTTCAATGTTGTGTTCGTTTCAATCATGGAATTTGCTATGCATGTTTTTGTTTGTGATAACCAACCAATTCATTATGAATGTTGTTTTTTTCGTCAAGTTTATGTCGTGCGTGTTTTTTGTGACAAAAGTCGGCTGCTTATTTCTGACCTCGTTTGTGACCACCGTAGAGTTCATTATGCACATATTAAATCCTAACCGTCCACGCCGTGTTATATAAAATTATTCCTTTTTTAGATGGTTTGTGTCTCTGACGTTCTCGTTGTTATTCGAATAGTTGAAATACCAATACAGACACAGACTGGGTGGGGATTTCGCATCATCTTTCGCTAATTTCGCAACTTTCGCTGTGATTTCCTGTTATGAGACCAGCCGATATTGAAGTTTCACGGTTATAAGGGAAACATATATATATATAGCGCTGTTTACGATTCCTGCCTCACAATTCATTCGACCAAACAGACTCTCAACATGTCGCATATCAAAACATTTAAAATAAACGGTCTATTGATTTTAAGCGGCTTAATATTTGTTAATTTAGGACTGATAGGAACAGCAAATGTTGAGAAAGGAGAGGTAATATTTTTGTGTTAAATATATGTACAACTTTATATAAATTAATATCTCTATTATGTATAATAAATTTTCATTTATAAGGTATTATGTGTGACATTATTTAAAAAAATATGTTTTAGATAAGGAATTAGCTTATTTACACTTTTAGTAAGCATGTTTGATGCCTAATTGTTTATATATTTGACTCTACATCTGTATCAATAGAATACTGTACAGCAAAAATGAAGAAATTTCGTATTTTTGTTTTAAATCTGAAGTTTATCTTTTCTATTACAATAGTATTCATATATGCTTTAACATTATATTATATGTTTAAGATATGCAAATTGGTGGAAAATTATTAAATATTAAAATGAATGCGAATACATAGATCAAAATTTTATCTCAGTAGTGTAATATTAAAATGTATTATAAAGCTATATATATATAATCTGACAAGACTACTGGTGTATTTTGGTAGCAATACAGAAGACAATATCAAAAGTTCAGTATCTCACAACGTGAAATTCGTTTCCGTATAAAATGGCGGAAAACACAGGACCTTTGAATGACGGCATTAATGTACACACCATAAGACGTCACGATGGCTTTTGAATAAATTCAATATAATATATGTTTATGTTTGGATTGTATACATCATTTGTTGAGTTGGTAACGAAGTTTTCATCGCAAAAAGGTACCTAATAATTGATTTCCGTATATCATACACTGTGATTAAATATTACGTTACCTTTATTTAATAGGAAAATTGTACACGATTCTATCTATCACAATATGTGATAAGAACTTTAGTTGACTCTTAACATTTAAAACTTTAAAAAGCCTTGAGGTTTACGGTTAAAACAACAATCATTGAACATGATGACAATGATTATCATTTATTTAATTCTGACCCGGAAATACATTTGTTTTCCACCTAAAAGAATATTGCAAAATACAAAATATATTTTTTTAATCGGACCGAAAAATTAAAGTTTCATTTCGTTGAGCATTCCACGACCCATTCGTCTATTATCCTCCGATCAATCATTTACCATTCAGTTATACTTCACACACTTTAAACATATATCATATTTATTATAACAGTCCAGCTTGCTGAATACCATCACTAAAGGTAACGAACAACAGACAGAAATAACACAAGTAAGCGACCATTCGGGTGATGTTCTGACCGCTGCTGATGGCCACGAATCTTTTACTAACGGTCTTGATGACAACAGGGGGTCGGACATTCAAACACAAGACGGTCAGAAGAAAGAAGAAACAACGAACATAAATGGCGACGACTTAGAACTCATTGACACTTTATCCAAGTTAAAGCTGCGACACAATTCTATTGGAGGCCTGTTTAAATCCCCATTAATTAAATCGCCCAAGTCTAACAAAGACGAGGAACTGTCGAAGCTTCTTGTGCACGTCGTTTTGACGAAAGCGATGGACTCACAAAAACGTAAACTAGAGAGTTATATTACGGACGACGGAACATCGGCGAAACAGACAAGACCATTAGTTAGTCAAAAGCTTATAGAGCAAAGGTTCAGCAAAGGTAGTGAAGACGAACCGACAGCTTCTACAAAGACTGACGATTCATTAGACCATGATCTTAACGGTCTCGAAGAAACTAAGGGGGATTTTCCGGTCAGTCCAGATGAAGCCCCAGAAAATATTAAAGAAGGCGAACAAAGCGATTTTAACCTGGCCGAGCTTGAACTTGGCAATGGTGAAGAAGAACCTAGTTATTCTGACGATGCATTTCGAGGGCAGGAAGCCAATGTTGCAGATAAACGAGACATGAATTCTTTTACCATGTGGTTGCCGACGTCACCAGTAAGTAGCCTTGCAGCCCTTCTATAGTAATATGCGTTACTTCTCATATTGAAACAGTATATAAATGCCATTTACATTTTAAGCAATATATTGTACATTATGTATTACATTATTATTTTTCTTAGCCTCAAATTAGTTAAGATGAAACTGTGGAAAAAGAAGGCCGTATTTCATGGTAGACATATGATAAAAAATGAATGATTTTAATACATATTGTAATTTGTACGGTTAAGACGTGAAATGAACCAAGCTATTGTGGTATTATATTATATCTGGTTTATTATGTCAAATTGAAAATATTTTAATAAAAACTACTCCTGATTTGCAAAACATGGCTATATAATATCTATATTTGAGGTTTTGAATATTTCGTTTTGTGATTTACGATCTTAAAATTAAGACATCGTATCTACAATGTATCAAAATCAATAATGTGTCGTTTCAAATTTGATACAACACCTTTCAACACAGGAATTTGTGTAAAATCGCCATAAGACTTGCAAAATTTAGGATATCTCTCGCAAACTAAGATTTTGGCTTGATTTAATGCCTTATTTCAGAATATATAATTCAAATACTCGTATGGTTTAATTGCCGGAACCATCTAATAAATGACGTTCAATGTATTCAACACATCTAGTTAAATTTCTTGCAAGTCTAAAGAATATATGTTTTAGGCCATGCAGTGTTTTCAAGATATGTAAATAAATAATATAATTGTTAAATGTCTTGGGCGATCTATTGAAAGAGTTATAAATATAAAGTTATCCAACAGTTAACGTCCGATAGCTTAACTGGCTGCTAATATTTCAAGCAACCGGGCCCTGTTGATTGCGACATAATTGCACTGCTTGGATTATGTATCTTATCGTAAGTGTAACACTTGTCCTCGCAGCCGGCTGTAACCGTCATTATCAACGACACGTTGACGGCAGGAGAGGAACACGCAGAGACGGTTCTTCTAGGCGCCCATATGACAGTCATGGACGCCATGATTGAGGCCGCGTTGCAGTATATCGAAAGAAACGGAACGAATGACGAGGTTCCGTTTAACGTCCAATTGGACTGGGACGAAGAAAAAAGTTGCTTCATCGTCTCCAGCGGCTTGGGGAGGTCCAACCGGAAGCAGGCAAGCTGGATGATCACCGTCAGCAACATGTTTGGGAAGGTATGTGTTAAGGGCTTCGCTTTTGTTGAATTGTTTCAAACAGTTTCTTATTTAGTAACCCGTAATGCTAAATATCTTCCTGCAATGGTAAGTTATGATACAACTTTTGAAGAAGTATATCAGCTAGTAATAATATTTTATAAGTTAATTTCTATTTATTTCATTTCTTATTTAAAACAAAACGTCCGAATTGTTTAGAAAATATCAAACGTTTTATTGATGGCAATCTTTATTTTGAACTTCATCTCAACACAACGACCTTATTACTAGTCATACGTGTTTACCAATTTACTTTTCTGAAGTGTTTGTTTCTTCAAATAATTAGGTATTTGCATCTTTAAAGAAAACGAACGATTATTGATTTTATTCTATGAACATATAAACTTATAATATATAAAAACAACGATAATTTGATCACTAAACACTAAAGTAAAACAATAAAATACAGAATTCGTCAATACTCACTACGTTTTGCTGCATCAAAGATACCTTTAATGCAAATTAATATCTTGATATCATGAGAACAAAAAAGTAGCCCTGACTAAATTCCGGTTATCAATACATAGATTAAAAAGAAAACGAGGTCGATACCACAAACCAGCTCGAGATGACAAAAATGTACATCTATTAAAAACAGACAATAAGAAAGAAATCATTAATCTAATATATATATGAGAAAGAAATGGTCATACTTAATGTGTACACTGTTTCGTTCTCATATATATATATATATATTTATGTTATAATTGGATGAATACTATTCAATATCAATGTTAAATGTATACTACTAATGTAAGTTATCTCTGATTACTTTTTTCACTTTAATCATTTCTTAATTTTCATATGTTCATATTATCCATGTATTTAACTTGTGTTACTTTGTAAATGGTAAAAGAGCAAGTGTATGCTTAAGAGCTGATAAACGTGTAGTGTTGTTGAAAGAAAATATTAAAGTAAAACAAAAATAAGTAGAGTAATGTAAACCAATTAACAGCGCTTTTTGATGAATATAATTCTTAAACTAAGGTTAAATGAGTGTAATATTAAATGGGGACAATATGTTCGTTTCATTCCCATAAAAGATACTTAAACGACAGCTGTGCTATGCACCTGGTATTAATGTTATATAAATAATACACACACTCACCGTGTGCACGATATACATACACGTATGAGGACTGTATGCACAATTTCTTATAAAATGACATAAATGTATTGGCCTGTTTCAAAGGTGCCTTATATAATTGCTTTTATATGGTTAGTAGGCGTTTATATCAGTCGATTTTCAGAGGAACGTTATAATACTAGAAACGAAACTATAAAGTCTTAATTTTGTGTAATAACAAATGAGATTCAACAGGACACGCAATTTGATATCAACTTGTAGTACACTTTTTACACCTAAAAGTATAAACCAATGTTGAAAACAACAACAACGTATTTTACAAATATTTAATGCAATTGCTTATGGCATTATGATTAACACATCAAACGTCATAAAAAAACAATTTATTCACGCCAAATATGACAAGTCGTAGTGATTATACTTTATGATTTCTTAGTGTTCGATGTATGATGTATGAAAAACAGAATAACAGGTAACTGCCCTACCTTGGTACGAATAAATAAACGACTCGACAAGCCTCACAATTTCTTTATACTAAACCTCATAAATTCCACAATAATAATTCTGTAACCTATTATGTGTTTCGCAAGTTTTGAACAATGAAAACATTGATCACATTATAATCACGTATAGTGTCTTTTGGGCATTCTCGCTGAACCTTTGACATTTAAAAAGCAATCTTCTCACAAAAGTCGTGCGATATCCGATCCTAAATCGCACATGTCTCAATAAGCAAATGAGTTGGTACATCAATGCAATTGTTGAAAGCGAGTTGATTAACCTTATATTTGTCAAAAGACAAAGGGGTTGGTACATCATTGCAAGTGTTCGATGCGAGTTTATATACCATTGCAAGTGTTGAAAGCGAGTTAATTAACCTCACATTTGTCATTAAGCAAATGAGTTGGTACATCATTGCAAGTGTTTAAAGCGAGTTAATTAACCGCACATTTTTCATTAGGCAAATGGGTTGGTACATCACTGCAAGTGTTGAAAGCGACTTGATTAACCTCACATTTGTCAATAGGCAAATGGGTTGGTACATCATTGCAAGTGTTAAAGGCGAGTTAATTAATCTCACATTTGTTACTAGACAATGGGTTTGGCACACCATTGCAAGTGTTGAAAGTGAGTTAATTAACCTCACATTTGTCAATAGGCAAATGGGTTGGTACATCTTTGCAAGTGTTGATAGCATGTTCATTAATCCCATTAAAGAAGTGACTGAATATACGTACACACTTACATACACACATTAAGATGCAATGTCATCACCAATATCACAGGTGTTTTGTCCATAGCTAATCAGCCCGCTTTTTTGGTCCTCCTCCACGACATTTCAAAGGCCAATTAGCACATTAATGCCCTTTTATCAATTGTTTAAATGACCATTAACAGGTGCTATGTGTTGACTTTTTATTGAATACTAATAAGTTACAAACTGATAATATAATCATCCTGTCCAAATCTAATTAGCGCTTCGTGTCCTTGTAACAATTTATTGAAAATAATACATGTTTGAAAAAGCTTTAAATTCTTTGGCATTTTTAAACACAAATCATGGTTTGTATTAACACTAGTTCGACAGTAAATACTTATTACATGTTTTGTATAATTTCTTAATCAACAATTGCCCATACTTACTTCTTCATAAAATTATAAACATGTCTAATATTTAATTTTTATAACAAAAATTTGCATTAAAGAAACGAACATACAATTAATCAGCAACTTATGACATTAAATATTGGGTATCCTAACATTGGTTTAAAATATTCCATTATATGCGGATGAATTGTAGTATTTAATATACTGACTAAATGTCTAAAATGGCTCTATAACGTTGCGTTTCTCTTTCTGTTACAGGTCGTATACAGGAATAAGTGTATACCTTGGAAAGAGGTGATTCTCCACGCATTCTACCAAGTAAACATAACGTATGAACGCACCAAAACGTCAAGAAAACAAAGTGTCAACAACAACAACAACATTGATTGAGCAACACTGTTCATAAGCATCGATACAATTTAAAAATGTCAACGTATTTTCAACTTTGACAGATTTCTAGTAAACAATTGTATAGTATCTCTATAATTGGCTACCTTTTATACATATAATATCTAAAGTGCCTATTAGACAATTTTATAAACATGCTTCGCAAAAAATGTGATATTTTGAATAAACATCTTAACAAGTTTATTTTCTGAAAAATGTCATCTAAGATTGTTTGCTCATATCCACTTCAATCACTACCACAAACAACACAAAGTCCTTTTTGTCTCTTCGCCTTAAAAAGGGCTTAATTGATATGAACCATACACGTATTTCGCTATAAGCTTAGGAGAACATTTTATATTTAAATAGCTCACATGAAAGCGTTTGTATTCCGTCCCAAGCGATACATTACTACATTCTCCTGCATATTGTCTTCAAATGAGACGTAATATTAAATTAAATTCAAAATAATGGTGTAATTGAAATAGGAGTGTAAAGGCATTTGTAAATACACGAACAAAATGTGAGGGTGTGGACCGTTCATGCTTTAATATATATATATATAACTGAAACCCAAATAAATGTTCTGTTGACAACGAGGGAAACCACTGTCACTCAAAAATAATTTTATTAATGCATAAATGATGGAATCAGTTTTAATTAAAGGCAACTGGCATTATTTTAGTGAAAAATATTTCGTATGTCAAAAACATTCAATTATGTTTCTACTCACAGGCGTGTAGTGCGAACATAATATATACTTTATCGAAAGACGTGTACTTACCAGAACAGAAAAGAACAGAACCGACAGTTTATTAAGACTTATACAAGTATGAATCATCTAAGTACACAACATATAATACAAAATAGTGTCATGTGTCTTTATATTACAACGAATGGCTTATAACAAAATGTTATCTAACAATTTGAGACAAAGTATATTTAACAAAGAAGTACGACTTTATATAACCGTAGTACAATATATATCATTTCACTGACAGAACTACTTTAGTATTCGTTGACAATATTATTTGCGTTAGAATATCTTACGGCTAGAGCTTCCTTCATATACTTGCAAACATTTACCTCATAATTTACCATTGTAACAGAGACATCACACGCATATATACAAACTATTTCGATTAAGTATTACCAAATCATTTTTATCAAACCGATGTACATGTGTTTCCTTTTGGCATTTTAATCGGTTAAATGTACACTAGCAACTATTTCATCAATTATTTTATTTTTTAATCTTTGACCTCAAAGTTTGTTTTCATTTTGAAGTTAGCCATGTGGCGACACATATAATGTTTTCAATTCATTGTGCGAAGTTATTGTTTTAAAATGTAAACGAAATGTATCAAGATATCTCATATACAATAACATTCTTATTAAAGTAATGTTTCATTTGCCAATATTGCCGCCAGTCTTTTCATCTCAGACGAAGACGATTTACCTATGCAACTCAGAATTTTTTATGGATATGTTGCCATTTAAATAAGTACTTTCGTGCGAAAATTGGATTTATCATTCCTTTAAAAGTAGTGCAAACATAGAATGTGATTACTTCTATTAATGTTTCATGAAAAGAATGCCATGCCTTATGTATTTTAATTCAACTTCATTAGTCTTCCATTTTTAGTTTGTATTGTGTCGTGACTGCGACAATCCCGGGAAAGTTCCAAGAATAAAAAATAGTAACATGCACAAAACTAATTGAAAAGAATGGTGAAGAAACAATACACCAAACACGAAAAAGATGTTTTCTAAATAAAGCAGCATTACATTTATTCAAGTCGGCACAAAACGTAGAAAAATACAACCGGTTAAATGTCTTAAGGAAGAAACCGGGGTTTAAATTCAAAATTCAGTTTACATGCACAAAGTCAAATACAAGAGGAATAAGATGATCGGTAATATTACTTCGTGGGCACAACATTTGATTTATTATATACTATTAGCGATATGAGTATTGTAAATTATGTATTCACGCGTCATAAATAAAGACGTGTAACAATAATACATTTTTTATAAAAAAACGTAACTTCTTTTACTCGGACTTGTAGGAAAATGCCTAATGACTTTTAACACTTTAACAGCATCTTCATGTAATCACTAAGTTGAAAGTACAATCGAAATTAATTTTTAAAAGATGCAAGCACAGTTCAAATATATATATTTTATTCCAACATCATGCCCGCATTAATGAGATAAGATCTAATAAATGTTGGTGGATTCAACGCTGCGGATACTTCAAACACGCAACACAGTGACTTTATTTTATTTACTTCCATGACGTCAGTATATGTTGCGGTGTTGTTTTCGGCCATTTTCTTTTGTTACCGTTCTTAAAAAAGAACTGAATAACGGGAAAATAATGGGACGAATAGAACACCAGGTAAGTGTTGAACCCAGACCAGACAGAACAGAACAGAACAGAACAGAACAGAAAAGAGCATGTGTTTTATTATGACTTGCACAATGTACATCGTCAGAATAACAAAACAAACAAAGCATGATTAAGAAATTCATGTCACGTTAATCATACAATTTCCGTACGTACGGTTTACGTTTCAGTACATACGGTCTACCTGGTCTATATTATAAAACATATTACGTTTGACATTATATACATATACATTGTGTTAATTCAAAACTTTTAAGTAGTTATCTTTGTTTTACGAGGATATACTTACACGAGTTTCTTTTATTTAATGCATATTTGATACAAAGGGAAATTTTAATTAATTAGGTCTTGTTATCAATGCCCAACATTTTCAAAACTTTAAACATCGATGGGCGTTGGTAATTGTACTTAGGTACATATATATTAGATCAAAATGAATTTTCGGACCATTCGGGGCTAGTATTTTGCTTACAGTCTAAACACCAAATACCC
>VMBQ01005736.1:0-21263 GCA_007657795.1 Dreissena rostriformis
TTTCCCTTATATGGCTATGTAGTAAAACCTTGTTAACAGATAGAAGTCACATTTATAATCCAATCTTTATGAAACTTGATCAGAACATTTGTTCTCACAATAGCTCGGCTTAGTTTGAAAATGGCTATGATTCGTTGAAAAACATGGCCGCCCGGGGGGGCAGTTGTCCTTATATTGCTATATGGAAAACTTGTTGACGCTACATTTGTATATAATAGCCACATTTATTGGCAAATCTTCATGAAACTTGGTCAGAACATTTGTCCCAATGAAATCTTAGCAGGGTTTGAAACTGGGTCATATGAGCTCAAAAACTAGGTCACTAGGTCAAATATAAAAACAAGAGGGCCTGAAAGGCCCAAAGTCGCTCACCTGAGATTCAAAGGAACTGACCTGTTCTGTGCAGCCCAAGATGTCATTAGAACAAATGTTCTAACCAACTTTACTTTCATGACTAGTGAACACCCTGGCAGCCACGTTTTTCAACAGACCACAAGCATTTTCATACACATCCAAGATATAATTAAAACAAATATTCTGACAAAGTTTCATGAAGATTCATGAAGCCATATGAGGATAAATGGTGGACAACTGAAACCGTTTTCGAACTTGTTAGAGATATCATTGGGATAAATCTTCTGACCAAGTTTCATGATGATCGGACAATAAATGTGGTTTCTAGAGTGTTAACAAGGTTTTACTATAGCTATATAAGTAAAAATGCCACGACCCCTTGGCGGCCATATTTTTCCACCAACCGGAACCATTTTCGAACTAATATAAGTTATCAATGGGACAAAATGTTACTATTACTGCTACTACTTTAATCTAATAATACTACTTCTACTACTTTAATCTACGTAGAGTCACTCATCTTCCGGAAACTTGCTATAAAAAATGTAATGGTTTTTCAAACAATTGAACAATGTTTCTTGTATATTGAATAAAATTGTGTGGGCTGTTTTCAGTATTTGGCTAAAGTAAAATTATTTGAAAGTCATATTTTTACTCACTCGACGTGTAACTTGCTCCGCAAATTATTTGTTTTATATATCTGGGTTGAGTTCGAAAATGATTGTTGGTTGTTTAAAAAATATCCCGGCAAGAAGGTGTAAGGGCAATTTACTCTATAAGTCTATTGGGAAACCCTGTTAACCATACCCGCCTAAAGCAGTTATGTTTCTTGGGACCTCAGTGTAGGGCAAAAGGGCCTGTTGGGTTCTTGGAATAATTTATCATTCAACATCAGCAGATTACAGAAGGAAGTTTTATTTATACCAAGCCATGCCTGCATGCGTCAACCAGTACTTGAGAACAGTGGATGTTCTTAACAAGGAAAATTATACACAGCTTGTCTATTGCTAATGGGAATTGTTCACTAAGTGAATTCGGAAGCACATACACGATAGAACAATATGATCATTGTGATTTTGTACTTGAATAAGTATTTTCCGTTTATCCTATTAAGAACCATCTCCGGTTAAATAACGTTTTAGAAGATTCAATTTGTACACTTATTATAGTAACACAGTTTGAATAATCCCCACAAGATCCATGTGAACTCACTTTCGATCTCAGTCGAAACATCAACGAATTGCCATTATGTACGAAATGGGATGAAAAGGTTCTTAGATGTTTTTTGTTATCACAATTATTTTATTATTAAATGTTTAATAAGTTACCTGTGCTTAATCTTTTGCGGAAATAGGAGTTCTAATTTCAGAAGGTATTCTAGCAGGTATTAAACCGTGCTCCATGTTAAGTTAAATAGTTAAATATTATTAATTGTGTTGCATTCAAAGATTGTGACGATGAGATGTAAAATGAGACTTTAAAACAATCTATATTGAATTCGTATCAGTTTTCTTGTCAATAACATTGATAAATACCGGATTAAAGTTCGAACATTGGAATATATTTATGGGCATTACAGTTATGGTAATCCCTGTAACGTGTACCATTCATGTCTTCAAACAAAGCATAGCATCCACTTTTGAAAACGTCGTTTACAATCTTCATACATAGTTCACAGTCTTTCATTATGTCTACAATATTTTGTGACAAAAACATTAAATATGCTATGTGTAATGGAATAAATAACATCATCACCATCATCACCACACCACCACCACAACCAACACCGCCACCGCCGTCGCCACCACCAGCACCACCACCAAATAAATAAAACACTGCGAACTTAAAATTATTTGCTCCGTTTGTACCAATGAGTTAAAAGTCATTTTGAATCGTTACCTTTTTCTGACGCCACTGAAACGTAGATAGAATAAGCGCACTATGTTAAATAACAAAATTCGTAAGATTGTGTTCGAATCAAAATGGTTGAATGTCAAGCGTTCATTATTGCTGAAATAGCCAACGGTTCGTCGTCCCGATTGTGGCCCTTACTTACTGCAAAGGGATTCAACAAACCGTTAGTGTTTGTCACAATCAATCACGCTTATCGGTCAGTTATTTCTAAAATAACTGAATTGAAATATACATTAAGGAACAGCAAACCGTTAGTGATTGCCACAATAACCCACGCTTATCGGTCAGTTATTTCTAAAATAACTGAATTAAAATATACATTGGGAACAGCAAACCGTTAGTGATTGCCACAATAAACCACGCTTATCGGTCAGTTATTTCTAAAATAACTGAATTAAAATATACATTGGGGACAGCAAACCCTTAGTGATTGCCACAATAAACCACGCTTATCGGTCAGTTATTTCTAATATAACTGAACTGAAATTTACATGAAATGTACATGTGCAGCTGTCTAAACGGAATATTCGTTTATAGACAAAAAGCTTGAATGTATTGTAGATTAATTAAAGCGATTATGTAATTGGCGAGTGTGCGCTTTTATTAAAATGTTTATCATATCGCGATTGCCAATTCATCCGGATTTTTCTGTGTTTAAATAGTTTTAGTTGATTATTTTGAGTGATCAATATACATGTTTTCTATCAGGAGGACACTATTCATGTAAGAAGATCGTGCATTGAGTTGGTCAAAGTGGTCGAACAACTTGGAAAAAAAACATGGAGGTATATTTGATTGTATTTATAGTTCACATGTATAATGAATAATACATACTAGTATACATAAAAATGATCTGAGACAGATGGGCCAACCGACAGAGAGACATATAGACAGTCATACAGACGTAACGACGGACTAACAGACGGACGGAAATAGGAACCGACTGACCGACAATTAATATTGTCTTAATAAAAGACAAACATGACTAACAAGACCGACAAGAGAGACAGGAAGGCTACAGGAAGTCGGGCATGCATGTGAGCTTGCGGGCGGTCTTCGGGCGGACGGGTGTTCGGGCGGACAGAAAGACGGACGGACATATAGAGAGGCAGACACACATGACACACCTTCTGACTGACATATTTTCAAACTGGCGGACATTCAGTATAACGGACGGGCGTACAGACGGACGGACGGGCGGACTGAAGAAAAACAGACAATACAGGTAACCAAATTTTCATAACAACGCCATTCCTTGTTACAAAAACATGCAAAAACACGCATTATTGGCCTGAAACAAAATTTGAGTTTTCTTTAAGCAAAGATAATCAGTATTTAAATTTGATAAACAGACTTGACCAATTTTATTCGTATTATTTCTGATTTATCTGTATTTGAACCTTTATGGATTTATTAGTTATTGTGTATTTTCAGTATTTTAAATATAAGACTCTAACATATTATATACCAAATACTATCAACATATATATCAGCCTTAAGTATATACATATCAATAATCAACGTACCAACATGATAATAAAATATAAAAAAAGTATCATCACTGATCAAACTTAAAATAATGTATTTACATCTAGATGCCAGAGCACTTCACAGCATTGTCTATTCGGATGTCGAAAGCACTTGATGACAGTGGAACCGGGCAGTATACCGTAATGGAGCGGAGACGTACTTTTATGTGTATGGAGCGAATTGCGACGATAAAATCCCAAGTACTAGGAGACAACTTTGAGTGTTTTCATTTCGGGAGCCAGTCCGAAGGGACCACCACGCCCGGTCTCCAGTCTGATATTGATTTCCTTATCAGTCGCAACGATAGGAATATCATGACAGTCTGGGGAGACTGGGAGGCTGGGATGGTGAACCTTCTGATGCTTCATGACGACATGAATCCCCCTCAACAGTACTTGCTACAATTAATTAGGCAATACACGCCGGAACCGGAGACTCGTTTGTTGTACGATTATCTTGTAAGGAAAAACACTGTGCAAGTACTGTTCAGCTCTGAACGGTTTAAACAGAGCATCGAGTATGAATCTATGAATGAAGATGAACCATATGTTAACAAGAGTGGACCTTCTGTTAGCTGGATACCTAATTGGGATGTGGTATTCGCAATGCCTGTGCGCAAACCTCTTCCTGAAATACAACACTGGATAGACAGATGTAGAGGTAGAGGTAGACACTGGCCGCCTGGTCAGCTACTGGATGCTGCACAAGTAGCTCCGTGTTTCCTGGTACCTGCAGGACATCCGGACAGTGATTACAAGCGCGAAGAATGGAGACTGTCTCCGAACCTGATAGAACGAATGTTGATGTTTAGCTTTAATATGACACAAATAAAATGTTATATTGTTTTAAAATTAATTAAGAAATCCGTATTTGCTAAAATTGTGGGAGATTCTATAACAAGCTTTCATTGTAAAACTATAATGTTTTACAGCATCGAACGAACACATCCGTCTCTGTGGTTCGAACATAATCTTATGGTTCTATTTCGTTTTTGTTTACACGTATTAAAGAAATGGTTGCGAATGGGAAGGCTCCCTCATTATATCATAGAAGGGGTGAACTTGTTCGATGGTAAACTCTCTAAGGTTAAGCAGAGACGCCTTTTAGTTTATATAGACTCCATGATTAGGAACAACTTACAAGATGTATTTTATATTGGTCTAGATGATATAGGGTGTCGGTTACAAGCGTGTGATATAGTGAGGATAGGACAAGATGTAGAACTTGGACGTGCATGCTTACGAAACAGTATCAGCTTATTGTTGAAGTTCGAGTGCTTAGATGCGTTTCTCAGTGCTATTGAACTTATAAAAGATCAAATGAAAAAATCTAATAAGAACTTCGAGAAAACTGTACAATACAAATTACGCAATGTTTTTGAATACTCTAAGAATGTCAAATTAAAATCCGTTGCTATAGAATTAGTTAAAAACCTTTTCGCATTGCAAAATTCAATGCAATCATCTAACTGTTTGCGACTACAAAAATTAGTCAACAACGACCTTATAAGGCGTTTCGAATATTCCTTAAACACGGATGTGGCTTCTAGTCGCTTAAAGCTGGCGTCCCTATTGTACTCTATGGGGCACTTTCACTCGGCAGTAAGAGTGTTGGAGGACGTGGAGAAGAGATATCACAGAAAGGTCAAGACTGTATGTTGCAGCAGGCGTCTTAAAGGAGACCGTGTTCTCCAAGTTTTTGCTAGCATGAAATCAGATAAGTGTGACAACCTACTCAATGAACCTCCATTTGCGTTATGTGTTAAGTTTGTTAGACAAGAAGTGTACTGCGCTCCATACATATTGTGGTTTGAAATGAATCGCAACATAGCTGAAGAGGAAGTTGCACAGAGAAATAGATCAGAGAAATCATGGATGGATTGCGCTGAGGTTGATGCGCGTCCGTTCTTATACTATCTACAGTACCTTACGTATGGAGGACTCGGTGAACGTAACAAACAACTACATGCGCTGGATGAACTCCAGTATTATGTTTGTATACATGATGAAATGAAATATCGGTATCACCCTGAGACTTCACTGAACTTTCTTGGTCACTGCTGGGAAATGGAAGGACACTTTGAAGGGGCATTAGAATACTACGAAGGGTCGTTGAGAGAGTTCGATAAGAACAATGCTGCTAACTGGCACGTGCAGCGTGTGCAGCGTCTTATATGTAGTTAAACATATGATATTAACAGTTATCATGTGCATGATATTAAAAAAAAAACTACATGTACACACATTTTCAGGATAAAAGGTTTTTGATCATTAGTTTGCTATGTTTCATGTATTCAATCTTATACAATATCAAAAAACACAAATATGTATGTTTATGTATATTTAAAATTATTATGAACATACCATTTATGTTCCTCATGCATTTTTATAATTTTCCTGAAGAGCAAGAACTAAGTTATAAATGTTTATATTGCTTTGTATAGAGATAATTTGTGATGAATGAGTGTCGTATGCATCTGCTCATTGGTATGTGCTTTAAATGTACGTCTTGAACGTAATGAAGTGTCACAAATTATGTAAAAGCGCTACACATATGGATAGAACCTCGAACGTGTATATCAATCTGATTATATTAATAGTATCAATCAAGAATTCTGAAACGATTGAACGATATGATTATTATATAAATCTCGAAAACGTAGTTTAGTTACTACAATCAGTGCTACTGCTTCTACTAAAACTTTTACTACTACTTCTACTACTACGTTTTACTGCTTCTACTGTTACTCCTGCAATTTCTATTGCCCTGGTACTGTTTCTACTACTTCTACAGCTACTTCTTCTTCTTCTTCTACTACTACTACTACTTCTACTACTATTACTACACCACAACTAACAACAACATCTACTTATTCTACTACTACTTCTACTGCTGCTGCTACAACAACAATTACTACTACAACTACAACTACTACTACTACTTCATATATTTTCGTGACCCAATGAAACTGTCAACAATACGCTTACATTAGTTAATCAGTTGCAATTAAGTATTGTAAAATAGATATCTCTTATTATTAACAATTAAAATGTTACATTTTAACCACGAGATTGGAGGTTATGCTACTTCATGGTGACAAAGATGTTTTTTAAGAGCTTGAAAGAAATGAAGACAATGAAAATCCTCTTTTTTTTCCTTGTCAGATGATGTACATTTGTTTGGTTCTATGTTTAAGTAAATTAATCTGAAATATGTATTCATCCTACTGTTACATTAATATTAAGATTATTTGATTGTTTTAACTCCCGTGTTGTTTATCATAAGGAGAAAATGTTATTTATATACAAACAAAGCGTATTAAGACTTATAAAGTTACTTCTTGTTATGTGTGTATTTATATGAAATCATAATAAAGCCAATGCCATTCATGTAGTAAGGTTTCTTAAATGATTGGCATAAACAATAATGTCCAATTAACGGACAGTTTTCACATCGCAAAAAAAGTGGCGATAATTTGTTGGTGCCAGTGAAACACCTGCTGTAGTGAAGGTCTCTGTTATTATGTATAGCAAATTAGTATCCGCTCAACACCAGGGCTTAAATGTTTCTCAAAGGACATTTATCAAATTACAAAAATACTAAATTGCTTGATAGCGAACATAACTTATATACGTAAATACTATACAAACTGTTTGGGTTTGAAAAAAGCTACCAACTCTGACAAGAACTTTAACAATTCACCGTTTGTTCTGTCCTCCGACATCTCTTGGTCTATTTTGTGTAATAATGACCTTGAACTTTATCCGCTAATCGCAAATGCAATCCCAAGCTTGGTCTTCATAGTGTTACATTGGTGCGCATGCGTTATGGCGGACAAGTCGAACTTTTGAACGCTCTTAAAAAAAATAAGTAATTCTTTGAAATAAAAGCAAAACAACTACAGTAAACGGTTTTAATTTATACTAATATCATACAAAAGTCTTGGATAATTGTGAAACAGAAGAATTGGGTGTAAAACAGGATTATTTAAATGATTGTGATCAGTGGATATTTCAGTGGGTGTAAACAAAGGTGCAAACAAAGGATTTATTTTTTCAAATTTGGCGCGAACTTTGGCTATTTCGCAGGGCTCTGATAGACCGGCTTGGGTCGAGATTGTTTTATTACATATCCAATGCCATCTAAACAGAAACAAAACACTAATAACAAACAAAGCAGCACAAAAAAGAAAAAAGGTAAAAAGCGAAACTTATCGACGCCTGACGGAGGATCGGAGCAACCCGGCAAGAGAGTTGTTGAGCACGAACCTAGCCCGTCTGCCTTACCGATGTCATCAACTGCACAGTGCCATCAAAACTTCCAATCTGTGAACCCAATGCAATCTCCAAATCAAGTGTCGTACAACATGTCCAACATGGCTGCCTTGAATGCCTACCAGACGTCTTCCGGCGCCTTCTACTCGCCGCAGCCGCAGCAAGTTCAGTACCATCAGATGCAACCGATGCATCAGTCGGCCCAGCAGACCGTCCTCCAGGGGCAAGGTACGACACAAACTTTCAATGACAATCTCTCGCAAATTCTTGATCGTTTGAACTCTGTGGACTCACGCCTTTCTAAGCTTGACACTATACAATCACAGCTTTCTGAACTGAATAAAAAAATGTCCAGCATTGAAACCCGTGTAATAAGCCTTGAAACGGCCTCCAAGGAAATTCACACCCGAATGTCCAACATTGAGGATCATCGCGAGTTTGACTCCAAACAGTGTGAAGACATTAAGTCCAAACAATCTATTCTTGAAAGCGAGCTTAAAGCTGAACGTGACAGAATACGCAAACTTGAAAGTGAGATCCAAAAATCCAATTCAGTGCAGGAAGAGATCAATGATTTAAAATCCCGTTCCATGCGGAACAATTTAATGTTTTTTGGTTTCCCGGAATGCACTACTCCAGAATCGAGACGCTCAGAGAACTGTACAAAATCACTCCATGACTTCATGATATCTTCACTCAATATTGAGCATGCTGACACTGCGATCCGCATCGAACGGGCTCATCGCGTCGGCAGGTTTGAGTCCGGGAAGACTCGTCCAGTAGTGGCTATGTTCAGCCACTTCCCCGACAAAGAAATGATTAAGCAAAAGTGCCGTGAAATTCCCAATAATGATCAGAACACCTTTTCATCCGGAACTTCCGGTACTTCCGGTACTCCGCATATCCGGTGCAGTGACCAGTTTCCGCCCGCCATTCAGGAGCGGCGCCGTAAGCTGATCCCAACCATGATCAAGGCCAGGCAAGACGGCAAAACGGCTTATATATCCTATGATAAGCTGATCATCAACGGTCATGCCTTCACCGTGGACACCGTAAGCTCAGCCGGATACAGCTAGGATGGCGACCAGGAACAGCTCTCTTTTTTACTCTGGAATGTACAGGGTATAAAATGTAAACTAAATGACTCTGATTTTCTTAATTTTGTATGTGATTACGATATTTTATTGTTCACTGAAACGTGGAATTCTAATAACACTAATATTGATATAAGTGGCTATGTGAACATCAACTGTCACCGTCCGAAATGTAACAAAAAAGCTAAGCGATTTAGTGGTGGTATAGCTGTGTATGTCAAGAACAATTTGAAACAATATATCGATTGTGAAAATAGTGACAGCAAAGGAATTATATGGTTAAAAATATCAAAGTCATTAACAAATTCTGAACAAGATAAATATGTATGTCTATGCTACATACCTCCTCATGATTCAAGTTGCTATAGAAATAATAATTCCGAGCTTTTTGACTTCGATTTTTTTGAGCATTTATCTAGTAGTGTTCGATTTTACAGCCAACTAGGTGATATATATTTAACAGGAGATTTTAACAGTCGCACGGGTATCTCGCCCGATTTAATCCCTGATATAAGCCTTGACCGTTTTCTTGACATGCCAGACAATAGCTTATTGACAAATAATCTACCGACTAGGCATAACCAAGATACACAGTGTAACTATTTTGGAAATAAATTACTCACTCTATGCAAAGAAAGTGGTCTATGTATATTGAATGGTAGGAAGGAAGAGGGCAAATGTACTTTTCATTCTATTTTTAGAAGTAAACCTGTGGCCAGTACAATTGACTACGTTATATGTGATTATAACTGTTATGAATCTGTTACTAATTTACATGTACTTGATTTAACTGAATTCTCTGACCATTGTCCTATCTATTTTGATATGAAATGTAAATATATTGTAAATAGCGAAAATAGCGCCTACACGGATAAGTTGGCTTGGGATTCTTCTAAAAAAGAATCGTTTCTGAACTGTGTTGACTCAAAAAAATATGTTTTTGATAGTATTACTTCGCAACTTTTATCAGGTGAAACTACAATTGATGAATGTATGTCCGAATTAGGAAATATTATCTATGACATATCAGCATCATGTTTTTTAAAAAGATGCTATCCGTTTAAAAGTAATAGTTTTAAAAAGAAATGCCCTTGGTTTGACAATGATTGTAAAACAGCCAAGAAACAGTTTTATGCTGCTAAGAAAACATTGTATCTTAATAATTGTGAAGATAACAAACTTTTATTTTTAAATGCAAGAAACCATTTTCATAAAATTAAAAGGAGGGCCAAAGCTAAATATTTTTCCAAAGAAAAATCTAAACTTTCTGAATTGAGTAAGAAGTCTCCTCGTAAATTTTGGAAATACATTAATAAATTTAAAAAATCAGTATCGACAACTGGCCAATTTAGTGAACAGGAAATGCTTAATCACTTTGTTAACATTTCAAATACCCATGAGGGCAATTTCACGCCCGACGAACATGACTCGCATAGAGTTAATCCTGTTTATATTGAACAGCTTGACTGCCCATTGACAATAGAAGAAATTACTAAGTCTATTAAGTCCATGCACCGTTTTAAGTCTTGTGATTTTGATAACAATGTAGCTGATTTTTTTATCGATGCAAATGAGATTATATCGCCATACTTGTGTAAAATATTTAATTACTTGTTCGATGTTGGATTGTATCCCATGTCATGGACAAAAGGTGTAATCGTCCCTATTCATAAAAAGGGCGACAAATCAAATCCAGCTAACTATAGAGGGATAACTCTTATTAATATTACTGCAAAGATTTTTTCCCTTGTATTGCGAAATCGCATTAACAAATGGTGTGAGAATGAAAACGTTTTTGAAAGTTGCCAATTTGGTTTTAGAGATAACCATTCGACGACTGATGCAATCTTTCTTCTGCATGCAATTATTCAAAAGGTACTCAACTCAAAGGAAAAACTGTGGTGTGCTTTCATTGATTATCAACGTGCATTCGATACCGTTAACCATGATGCATTATGGGTAAAACTTGTAAAAGCCGGTATCAGTTGCAAAATGATTAATATGTTACAATGTATTTATAAAAATGTACAGTCGTGTCTCAAACTGCCTAACTTTTCAAAGGCAAATAATGCTAATACTTCTTACTCAGATTTCTTTGAAGTAACAATGGGCTTAAAACAAGGGGAGCCACTCTCGCCGATATTATTTATCTTATTTATTAATGACGTTTTTAAAACCATCAATTTGGATGATTTAACTGTAAAAGATGTAGAACTTCTCTCTATGTACATGATCTTGTTTGCTGACGACATTGTATTGTTCACGACAAATCAGCTTAGTTTACAAGCCCAACTAGATGCTATATATTCGTATTCAGTAAAATGGGGTTTGAAAATAAATGTCAATAAAACAAAAATCTGTGTTTTTGAAAAACGTAAAACAGTTGTAAATTCTGAAATAAACTTAAGTATTAATGGAGAAAGCATCGAAACTGTTGATGATTTTACTTACTTGGGCATAAATTTTACCTATACAGGAAACATGAAAAACGCTGTTAAAATGTTACAGGACCAGGCTCTTAAAGCCTATTGTAGTTTATTATCTATTTTTGATAGAGTGCAATTAGACATTAAAACTAAGCTCTCATTATTTGACGCCATGGTCGTTCCAATTCTCCTGTATGGCTCCGAAGTCTGGGGTGTCTATAACATAAAAGATGTTGATAAATTACATGTGCGATTTTTGAAAAACCTCCTCGGCGTCAAACAGCAGACTCCAAACTATGCTGTCCTTGGTGAATTTGGTCGCTTCCCCCTCTCTATTTTATGCAAAGAAAGGGCGATACGCTTTTGGTTAAAAATTATGAAAAATAGAAATTCTCCTATCTGTAACATATACTCCGATCTATGTAACACTGGTAGCAGTGGCTGCTGGGCTAACAGAATCAATACCTTGATTGACCATTTAGATTTTAATAATATTCGTCATAATTTTAATTATGAAATTAACTACTTTCCAAGCTTGAAAAATAAACTTAGAGATATTTTTGTTCAAGAATGGAAGGGAACTATTCAATCAATGTCTAAATTACAGCAGTATTGCTTATTCAAATCTGAATTTGTCTGTGAAAAGTACTTATTAAAAATACAAAAAAATGACCTGATGAAACAATTTGCACGTTTTAGACTTTCATCGCACCATCTAAAAATTGAAATGGGTAGATTCCAAGGTATTGATCGCGATCAGAGACTTTGTCGATGCTGCAGTATGAACGTTGTTGAATCTGAGTATCACTTCCTACTTTGTTGTGACAATTATAGACACTTAAGATTGAAATTTATTGGGCATATCTCTTGGCCTACCTTAAATTTATTTCAAACTACTATGTCATCAAAAAAATTAAATAATATATTAGGAATTTGTAAATACCTTAAAGAAGCTATGTTATATAGAAATAATACCCTTACTGAACTATCTGTTCCTTAATCCAAAGTTTATCAATGTTTCGTTACATAAATACATTTTATATATGCATGTATAAATTTGCTTGAATATTTATATGTATACTTTTTGTGTGTGATGTTATTACTTAACCGTTCTTTTTGTCTTTGCCATATTTATGTTGTAAATGGCTAAAGGCATGTTTTTATTGCCGATTGCCAATAAACTTTGAAACTTTGAAACTTTGAAACTAAATACATACAAAATATGTAAATGACGCTTAGAATTATTGAGCAAAAATCAAAGTGACGAAAAAAACAACCATATTAAGAATATATTTTCTTGAAGCCATGTGGCTTTACCAGCTTACTCAAATCCATATAAAGGTATGAGTTTTCGGATAACAGGTACTTTCTGCAATAAAAATTAGATTTTATGGTATTGTATTTCTTAATGTAGTTTTTATGTTCGTATTTAATGCTATCAAAGCAATTATACATTATTTGTACATTCTCACTATTTTAAACTGTATAAGAATAGAAAACGCAAAAAGACAACAAATAGAACAAATATGAATATACAATAAAAAATAAATCATACTGTCTTCACTACCAATGCGACATATATAATGAAAATATATGGGGTAATGTTTGTGAATGTGGGTGAGGTATGAAAAACGGAAATGACCGGAAAACCCGAAAAACTTTTAGGTAAAACCCGGAAAAGGTAAAAAATGCTATAAATGCAGTATTATTCGTCCGATATTATGGTACCGTTGTAAAGAAGAACCTCCAAAGTTTCTAACAATTTAAAAATATTGTAAGGCAGGGTCAGAGTCAGCCTGTAAATCGCGGTCAAAGTCGGATTATTTTAAGGGTTTTTTACACACACAAATGCCTAAAGGAAAACCCGGAAAAGGTAAAAGTGGTTATAAAAACATTATTATTAATTCGATATTAATAATATCGATACTGTTGTAAAGAAGATCCTCTAATTTTTCTAACGATTTAAAAGTAGTGTTTGTCGGTATCAGATTCGGGCTTTGAATCGCGGCCAAAGTCGGCCTATTGATATGATTTCTTTTTACACAAAACAATGTCTTGAGGAAATCCCGAAAAATATAAAAGTGGTTATAAAAGCAACATTTTCCAATCGACCATACATTATTTGGTACCGTTGTAATTTTATTCCTCCACCGTTTCTAAATATGTAAAAATATATTGTGAGAATAGCATATTATTACTGCTTATTGCGACCAAAGTTGGTGTATATTTCTTTATAATGACAAGCTGTGTTTCCAGTAAAACCCGGATATGATAAAAGTGACTTTAAAAGCATTATTCATTCGATATAAGTTGTAAAGGGGATCCTCTTAGGTTTCTAAATTAGGCAACATTATTGTTTTACAGTATCAGATTACCACTATTGTTAGCGTCCATAGTTATTATAAGTTCTATGATTGCTTATGCCCAATTATGTTTACCAAAAATTGGTGAAAATAAAAGGGGCCATAAAAGCAATATTTGTCAACGGACCTTCGTTAAAATAATACTGTTGTAAAGGGGATTTTATAACGCTCCAAACGTATGCAAAAGTAATATGCTTGCAATATTGAAAGCGACCAGTACTACAACTTATACTAACTTCGGACGAAATGTACAGCTCACATCTGATATTGAAAACATATTACTTTTGCATATTTGAGGAACGTCATCAAACGCCATTAAAGCAATATTATATTGATTAAGGTCGGTTTAACAATATTGCTTTAATAACCACTTTGATCTCTACTGGATTTTACGGAAAACAAAATTATGCATTACAAAATCTCAACTTCGGAAGCAATTACAGAAACTCCGTGTATAGTTTCTTTGTTTTATACGTGCTTATATCATGGGAAAAAGCATATCATTCGCATAAAATGCACCGCGAACATCGCCGTCGATTTGATCCATCAAATCTTAGGGGAAATGAGTCGGGCTTGATTGATCCGAGCATCAAATTTAAATCTGCAAGCCAGCTAATCCTCCGCTCATTTCATAAATAAGCTCGACTTGATTGATGCACTGCGAATAAGCTAGGATCAAATCTGCAAGCGGCCATTTGACTTCAGACGGAACTTAATTCTTAACAAAACTACGGAATCCGGATAGTGCAATCTATAATCCCGCCCTTCTTTCATCAAGGGTGACACTAGACACACGAAGCGATACGCGATATTTTTCGCGACAGTCGCGGCGACGCACGATATTTCTCGCGACAGTCGCGGCGAAGCACGATATTAAATGCGCGACAGTCGCGGCGACGCACGATATATTTAACACCATATATCGCCCTTGTGTAGATAGCCCAAAAAAATCATGCCGTTTTTAAAGTTTGAAAAACTTCGCCATTGGCGATGATTTTGGCGATCGGTAACGCTAACATACAATTCTGTTTACACCTTATACACTTTTTATGTTAACTGTTTGTGAGCGCACGACGGTTCTTCAAACTGGCCTGCATAATTCTATGTGACGCCGCATAAGCGCGTCGCCGCAAAATGTGGCATGGTTCCGTTTATGCGGCGACTTTATACGCATTAACGGGGTCACGTTTATGCTCCCACATAGTAACCATGCGCATCGCAATCAAATAGTCCATTGTTGTTGTTTTTGTTGCATTTCATTCTACACCTTGACATAGAGAATAATCTAATAAATTTCATCAACATTTAAAAGATGAGGCTATAGAGAGCGGCCTATTTCTGCATCATCGCTACAAAACGGAAATGTTGTAACTCAACATTTTCAATACACATTTTCTATGTCCCAGTTTGTTTGCGTCAAACTTTAACATTGGCCATAACTTTTGCAATATTGGAGATAGCAACTTGATATTTGGCATGCATGTGTATCTCATGGAGCTGCACATTTTGAGTGGTGAAAGGTCAAGGTCAACGTCATCCTTCAAGGTCAAGGGTCAAAGATATGGGGGACAGTGTTTCAGAAACACATCTTGTTTCTTTTTTCTCTTTTTTGTCATTTCCTATTCCCAAACCTCCGGCGCATCTTTTTATCAGTGATCAATCTATTTTCACGAAATAAACATAAACATAAGAATTATATCAGTGTATCAAATAATCCACCTGCATACCAGGTTTGATAAAATGATCTTTCACGGATAAATAATCCTTCAAAGTTTGAATCTGCAAGCCAACTGAAAATAAACCCAGCTTATGTGCCCTTATATATTAGTCGAGTAAAAATTATTTTGTGCAAGCGGATCACACTTGATAGCCGAGCTATGTTGAAAGTGCAAGAGGCCAATAATCGCCAGTTTCATGCTTGGTTGCCATCTGCGACGTATATTCACACGTGTACTGATACCCTAACTCTTGTTATTATAAAATATTAGTGATTATGATCTGTATGTTTCAAATATAATGGATATTTGACAGCTTCTTTGGAAATGAATGGAAATGTTCAACAAAAGTAATTATAAATGTGACGGTTACGTATATATGGCGCTTCGAAAATTGCATCGTAAGGTGAGAATGTCGTACGATGTTTGATAAGGCGGGCCCCAGCATCTTTAAGAGAGTGTAAAACATTGCCCAAATATTGCGTCTTTTCATATTACATATTCAGGGAAATTTGAAGTTACTGACGGGCGAAAGAATAGTACTGTTTTATGATAATTCTATCAATCTCAAATATCACAAAGCATTATCAATATTTAAAAGTGCGGATCGATATTACGAGTTCAAGTAGTATAAGAAGATACGGTAATACGTAAGTTTGTTTACCGAACATGGCGTGGAATTCGGGATGTTCAATGGCACGAACCAACGGCACCTTGCTGGCAAACTCCCTTAACAGTTTGTTGACAACGCCAGTATCGTAGTTCCAGTGGTCTAGGAAGTCTTGTCGGTAACCGTTTCCATTGAAGCGGTTCCGTGCCCTAGGGAGTAGTTCGGATAGAAGAATAATCACGCTTGGTGTAGCGTTGTGTACCCCTTCACAAAGTGCCACGATGTCATCAAAAACTCAAACCGGGGCCTTTGTGCCGATGTCGTTTGCACCGACAACGAACACAACAACCTGTAATGATGGTTTAATGTACAATGAACAGGAGCTGATGTAAATAAAAGATAATATATCCCTTTTCCGTAAATACACGAGAAATTGAGAAAAATAAGTCTCAGTCTCGTGAAAATGTGACATTTTATGTCGTGGGGACAAAGCAGGATGAAGATCCATATCGCGCATGCATACCACCGCTTAAGTTTTACCTCAAATCGATGGGTTATCACAGAGGAGGGGCGGAGGCGGGCACAAATCTTGACCAAAGCGTGACCAAAACGATGGTTATTTGGGCATTCCTAACGTTGCATATAAGTGGCACGAGTGTGGTGCTTTATGAAAATTTCGGTTTGGGGGACTCAAACAATTTATTTGAAAATCCTAACAAGTATTAGGAATGTACGGAATCCGGATAGTGTCATTAATAATCTCGTCCTCCTTTCATTACGGGCGATAGAACAAATAATATCAAGAAACAAGATGGTTATAATGGTTTCTAAGGTGTGTTTTTTTTTTCAATAACATACATGTTTTACTATGAGTTGTGTATTGGCTGCAGCGAATCTACCGTGTATCTCATTTCTGGAGAAGATCCTACCAGCAGCTAGGAGAGTGATGACCAATCCACAATGAATTAACTGATACGGACCTTGTGTATTCATTTTAGATACAGTGTGTTCTGGTGCGGCACGCCGTACTTTGTACGACTAAACAATGCAAATGAAAAGAAATCCAGAAACAGAAACAAAGGTGAAATGGCGAGTTGATACGGATTAAACTGTATATACAGAAATTCAATATAAGTATTTACAGATATACACAATCGATCTTTCAAAAAATAACATGGTATGGAAATTCCGTAGTATTGTTATGATATTCTAGATGTGTTTAAAAGATCATCATATTTTTATGATATAATAGAATAACATTATCACTTACAAGCGTGTATTTAAATTGGCTCGATCAAAATAACATTCTCAACCTTATTCAACATATAAATTATTGTGTTCTTTATTAATTAGGAAACATACATGCATTCCTAAATGAAAACTTTATTTTTAATATACATTCATTATTTGACCGTAATAGCCGTTTTACAGAGACAGTGAATTGTTATCATGAATTAATTTTACACATAAGTATATAGCCTCTGTATGGGGGAATTAGGAAGAGTCCGGAAGCTTCCTGTACAATTTGGGTTAATAGAGGCAAATATTCCATGGGCCATAACTTCCTAAATAATAGGCAATATATAACTTCCCACATTAACGCACAACTGCATGTCGCCATGAAGAATATCCATGAGTTTGAATGAAAATCCATTGAAATTGCAGGAGGAGATGCGTTCACGAGAAATTATTCTTATACTAAGTATATTGAACAAATAATCCAAGGGTCATTATTTCGGTTTAATGGCAGGCGATATTTAACTTTCCGAATAAAAGAAGTTCAAACAAGAGGGCCATGATGGCCCTGTATCGCTCCACTGTTTTTATGCGAAAAAAAGCGTGCAATGCGCATGGGTTGAAATGTACTCAAGCATGTGACTTTCTCTTTCTATCCCTCCTCCCACTGGGCGCTTAAAGTTGGGAGGGTGAGCATTTTTATATATGGAAAACGTTACTACGATGTTAACTAAACAGACCAAAAAGCCCGAAAATTGTCGCACAGGTCCTTTGCTTATAACGTAGGTACATTTATCTCTCCAAAAGATATTGTCGTTTTTTCTATTTCACATATTTGTAGATGCTGAAGATCAAATCTACGCATGTTCTACAATATTAATGAAAGTTCCTTCATTCAATCATGAATCTTTTTCCAAAATTCCAAAAAAGTGTTTGTAGGTTTCAAAGTTTCTGTTACTTATATAGTTCATGACATATGCAAAATACCTAATGACGTACATCACATGAACTTTACTTCATTCTTGAGGCATTAGTGAGTGTAGCAGGATTGTAAACGTGGTGAAGGAATTGTTAATTGCACACAGAAGATATTTGCCTGAGGAAACATAAAGTTACGAGTTTTTCAGGTTCATGATGTGCCGAAAGGCAGCAGGAATGATAACTTTGTAGATGTTGTTTGTTAAACAAAGTAAATTTTTATGAGACAAATAATTGAATAATAATTCATCAAGATGTTGCGATCATGGCAACACTACTTGCATATGGCGTGAGGTTTAAAGAGATAGCATGACAAACAATTAGCTTGACCTAACTTTCCTTTACTTTTTCCATCTGAAGTTCCAATAGACCATTGGAGAGTGAAGAATTTGTTTTCGTTTTGAAAACAGGACTTCCGGTTTCAAAAAGGAGAAATTGCTCGTGATGAGCAATTTACCCTTTTATCACAATGATTTCTACCCCACCCAGCCAATTTATAAATAGTCCTTTACAATATTATTTCTTGTCTGCAATCTCTTTCAATTTGGGGAAGTCCAAAATGTGTCGTTTGGTAAAGGGTTAACATTTATGAATAGTTAACATGTTGGTCTACCTTTCACGCTCGACATGTATGCATTTATCTCTTATAATTAAAAAGTTATTCCAAGTGTATTTTGATAAACTTTTAGTTTGAGAAGAAAATAGTTAATTCATCCCATAATGTTTGTGACTCCTGTGGCAAAGGTCAAATTTGAGCCCAGAGGAATAATTTGAAAAATCTTGGTAGAGAACTTTAAGACTTTAATACATACCAAATTTGGTAGAAATAGGTCCAATGGTTATGGACAAAAAGATTTTTTAAATTTGCACAAAATAGGCCCAATATAAGCATATTGTTCCGCCGCCGGCCACCCCTGCCGTGGTGGTACGGTAACGGGACAAGGTTCCAGGCATATGCACGCAGGTCCGTTGTTGCACAACAACGATATTTAATATTTGTATGGAAGGATGACGAAGTCCGAGTTCCGGTTAAGACATTAATTTATTTTTCTATTGGGTACGCATGGTATTCATATAATGGCATTGGTAATTACATCATACAAGTACATAGGTTATACACATGCCAAATCTGGTACATTGATGAATTATAATATTGTCATATCTAGGCATAACTGTCTCTGAGCTCCGTACCCATCATAACAATGGACAAACATGGCCGCTGTTTATTATTATTGTTGTCAGGAAAGTAACTGGTTATTTATTATAACATATACGGAGCAGCTCCGGGTGGAACTGTTCTGAAAATACCGGAATGTTTACTATGTTATATACCTCACTTTCTGCCATCCGGAGTGGTTTAAATTTAAATTACAAAGGAGGTTTCGTCGGAAAAGTGTTAGGAAAGATTGGCAATTTCTCCGGAAAAGTCTGGGTTTATATACCCTATGAATCACTCCGGATGACGTCATAAACATTATGACGTGTACGGAGCTCTGTAGAATAAGAATTTACGGTCATAACCGAGCAACGTTTCGGCGATGCTCGTAGCGCACGGAACATGCCGAAACGTATAGTTTGAAGTCAACATGTATATTTAAGGATAATATATTCTTAACAATTATTTATATAACTATAGTAAACCAACATAAACTCCGACATCTTGCTAATTAGAGTGAAAACAGTAGAATATAATTTTACATCCATTATACTGCAAAAGATTGAGGGAACGCCCATGACGACAATTCGATTCGTCTCGGAATTAGTACTATATTTAGATCGAGGACTTTCGGACATGCTGTTGTTAAGCAAATAAAGTTACAATTAATTATGCGTAGTAGCATTTCATGACGAAAGCTTTCTAACACTATGTTCAATTTTGTGACCCCTGGGGAACGGTCAAATTTGATTCCAGGGGCTTAATTTGAACAAACTTGGTAGAGGACTATTAGATGTCACTACATACCAAATTTGGTAGCCCTATGCCTTAAGGTTATGGACAAGAAGATTTTTAAAGTTTGCACAAAATAGGCCTTATTTAAGCGTATGTTCATTTTTGTGACCCCCGGGGCAGGGTCAAATTTGACCCCAGGGGCATAATTTGAACAAACTAAGTAGAGAAATATTAGATGTCACTACATACCGAATTTGGTAGCACTAGGCCCAATGGTTATGGATAAGAACATTTTTAAATTTTGCACAAAATAGGCTTTATATAAGCATATGTTAAATTTATTGACCCCCGGGGCGGGGTCAAATTTTACCCCAGGGGCATAATTTGAACAAATTTGAAAGAGGTTCACCCCAGGAACATTTGTGAGAAGTTTTATCAGAATTGGACTTGTAGTTTAGGAGAAGATGTTTAAAGAACAAGATGGCCCTAGAGCGCTCACCTGTGAAATGAGCTTGCCCAGTGGCATAATTTGAACAATCTGTGTCACATATCAAATATCAAAGCTGCATGCTTTGTGGTTCAAGATAAACAAGGTTTTTCAAACTTTAACCTGGTCCATGTTTTTCAACGGACCGGAACCACTTTTGAACTCAACCAACATATCATTAAGACAAACAGTTTGACAAAGTTACATGAAGATTTGGCATAAAATGTGACTTCTACAGTGTTTAAAAGGGTTTCCTTTTTTTGGCCCAGTGACCTAGTTTTTGACCCAGGATGACCCAGTTTCGAACTTGATCGAGGTATCATTGGGACAAATCTTCTGACCAAGTTTCATGAAGATCGGACAAGAAATGTGGCCTCTAGAGTGTTTACAA